>APFE030415970.1:365050-433686 GCA_000404065.3 Pinus taeda
GTTTCTTTTATTAGGTTCCATGTAACATCCTCTACAGATTGATGACAAATTGGATGTAATATCATATCCATCCCGGTAGAATATAGTTCTCTGTAAAGGGTAAAATTCCCCAAAATACCCATCGTTGGGTATTTTTTCGGGAAGCTGGGGTTAGAAAACCCAAATTTGGAGTTTGGAGTAAGGTTACTCAATCACTTACGAATATGAAACCCCTCTGGAAAATCTATAAATAAGGAAGGATTGAATTCATTTTGGATCGGCGAGTGTAGATTGATTCATTTGTTCTTGAGCATTCGGTCTAACAGTTTTTGACCCCTTACATCTCTTATCAATTTCGATGGTGAGATATTCCACCCTAGTTGACATTCCCTTATTATCTCTCCATTTTGGCACAAAGGTCTCTTGTTGGTCAGCGAGTTTTGTTGGATATTGGTCTCTTGTCTTTCTTTGGGCACAAGATTTATGTTAAAGGTGAATGAATTTGGAGGATAATGTGAGATAGCTTAGTTCTGTTTGGCATACACCTCTCTCGAAGGAAGAAACAAATTTTCTAAGTCCTTAATATCTTGTTTTGGGCAAAGAACTTACCTTAGGAAGTCGATTCGTTTCTGGCACCTGCAGTAGTGAAACTCTTTTCTTTATTTAGTTTTTCCATCCACAATTAAAAGGATCACTTCCCTAGTTATTATTTCTCAGCCTTACCTAAGGAAGCATGTTTGCATTCTGATATCATATTTAGTAGAGGAAGACTTTAATTATCTTGTCTATCCATGCAAGGAAGGTGCATTAGGATTAGGAGTTAAGAAAGTTGAGACATTGTTGTACATGTTTCCATATTCATTCTACCTTATAGAATAAAGGAAAAGTGAATCGTAGTGTTTGAAATTTTTAGTTATTTCTTGTTTCAAAGAGTAATAAATAGTGATGTGATTTGAGTTTCAAATATGTGTACTTTTTGTTACTTTCTTCAGTGGCATGTGCTTCCCTGTTTAGATCAAGGATTTTTTCTGCAGTATCTAGCCTCCAAATCTTCTTCAATGCAGAATAAATACCAAATCATGCCCTTGTACTCGAAATCATCTAAGGCATCACCTTAGAGAAGCTCCAAAGTAGACCAATGATCATTAACAAGCCAACTCCAACCCCATGTCACCATCCAAGTGTTGACATCACTGCTACAAAACTTATTTTGAAGTGTTACATCCTACACCAATTCATAAGATGGATGCTCAAAGGGGTTCTAGATTGAGGCTCAACCTTCATTGCGACATTTAAGACTTTTCAAAGGGACCAATCCCTTTAAACCATATCAATTTTTACACTTTCACAATTTGGCCCTGTTCCTATCAACTTTATATTTTGTATTGAAAATTTAGTCCTATTTTACCTGTTTATTAACATTAGGAGCAATTATAGGTCAGTTCTAGTAGAATGTCAACAAATTTATGGGTTAGGTTGGCATTTCTCCAAATGCTCTCACACATGTATATATAATCACACGTTTTCTTTTTTACATCTTGATTAGTTCAATAAAAATGTTTGTTTCCTATGTAATTTTGTCCCATACCTACACATCTGCACTCATAGGTAACAATCTTCTTAATTCTTCATCTGTGTGCATAGTAAGGTCCTTTTTGGTTACTAATTTTGATGGAACAACCTCTAAGAGTACACATTTTACCACAGAGATGTCGTTGTTGGGTAGAAATCTCCAAAGGAGTCTTACACCAGACATATAAATGGCTATTATATATCACAATATTAAGCATTAACATATGAAGATGTGGCAGACCCTAAACTCTGTCATTCAATCCATTACCTTTTCTTTCATGGAATATTTCGTTCTGCATAGTAAATGTGTTATGGCACTTGAGTATGTTCACATAAAAAATTCTAAGGCCAAACCCAGATCCTCATGTGTCATGGAAATTCAACATATGCCTTGTTCACCTAAGAACTACTTGTAACTCATATTAGGGTACTCATGTATAATCTCAACTCATCCCACTTAACAAGTTACTAAGACAAGGATCATCACATTCAACCTTGGTCTACAACAATTAAGCTTTTAAATCTTGACATGCCATAGCACCTGACATGTCTTAGAATGCCTTGACATTATGTGGCATGCTTTAACATCCCCTACATTCCTTGGCATGCTTTGACACTCCCTAGCACACCGTGGCACTTTCTGACATGCCTTAGTAGTTTAGCATACCTTGGCATTGCCTAGCATATAACCTTGTCACTCCCTGCTTAACACACCTAGAACTCATTGAAAATCCCTCTCACACACTCTTATTCATTAATTTACATGAATTTTGACCTAGTGCTTCCTTCTCTTTCCCTGACACCCCTTAACACTCCTGAACACACCCTAGCACCTGACACATCTTGGCCTACCACCTTAACACTCTAGCATTCCTTGGCACTACACAGTATACCTTGTCACCCTCTCCTTAGCACATCTAGAGATCGCTGAGACTCTCGGTCAAAAATTCTTATTCATTCATTTCCATGCATTTTTACCTCATGCTCCCTTGTGTTTCCCTAGCAATCCTTATCACTCCTTGACACGCGTTGTTACACCTTATGTTATGAAACCATTTCAGAAAAAGATATAAAAGATAGATGAACCCCTTAGAAATAAGCCTTTTCGAGTGGGCAACCTCCTTTACATTACACAAATGAATAATTCTTGGATGATACAAATGACAAGACCTCCTTTCTACATATAAGAGTCTAAGGGGTCATAATATAATTAGAGCCAACATACCAATAATAATGTAGGGGCAGAATAATAACAATAGTGGGCTTATATGGGGCACAATAATAAAAATATGGGGGCTACATGGGCACAACAGAATAATAAGGGGGCTGTACTAATACCAATAAGGGGTTACACTAGTAGTCTAGGGACATAACATGCCCCTCTCCTTCAAAAAGTGTTTTCCTCAATGCTTGAGTAGTTCTTGATGCTTCTATACGAAAACTTTGTCCTCCAGTGTGAAATATTCAGTGGGTAAGTTCTTCCACTTGATGAGATACTGTGAAATTGATCAATTTCGTAGTTGTTGGGTTCTTGTTTCTGTGAATGCTCCAGGTTCCATTATGATTTTAACTTCCTCGTAAAGTTCTAGCAATATTGTTTGAACTGGGATATTTTGCAACTTTTGAATGAGTGGCCACACTTCTTCGTCCTTCTTCCATTCATACCTTGCTTTGTTTATCCAATCTAGCTGGACAATAGAAATAGAACAAAACAATGCTTTGACATCCTCATCCTTTCTTGAGAGTGAATCTGCAACACCATTTTTCTTTCCTTTTTTGTAGATGATTTCAAAGTCAAAGCCCAACATATTTGTGACCCATTTTTTTTTTCTTCTAAAGATAATATTTCTTCTAAAAAGTATTTAAGACTATCATGATCCATTTTTACCTTGAAGTGTCTTCCCATTAGGTAAGGCTACCATTTCTTAAGTGCATGTAGTATTGCCAATATTTCCTTCTCATAAATAGCTTGCTTGAAATGTAGCTATAAAATAACCCAATCGCCTACTTCAAAACTTCTTTCATTGTAATGTTGATCTGCCTATTGTTTCATTTGATTTTGCACCAAAGTGGTGTTGTCCTTTAAAATTTGGAGAACTTGTTGTCGATTCTCGATGCCATCTTTCACTGCTTGAATCTTCTTCTTCTTGATATGTCCTTGTACCTTGAGAGTTTGAGGAGTGGTAATTTCTTCCAATGCATTACAAGATATGGTCAGATTCATTTCTTGATGCTCGATGTGATCTTTCACTTCTTGAACATTGTTGTTCTTGATATGTCCTTCTATCTTCATAGTTTGAGGAGTGGTAATTATAGCCAATGCATTACAAGATATTGTTGGATTCATTTCTTCTTTCTCGATGTCATCTTTCACTTCTTGAACCTTTTTCTTATTGATATGTCGTTCTATCTTGAGAGTTTGAGGAGAGGTAATTCCTGGTAACTCCTGCCAATGCTTTATAGGATATGGTTGAATTCATTTATTCTTTATCTAGGGTTGTTTCCTGGTGTATATCCTCTTCTTTTATTATTTCTTGATCCTTTTATTCCTCATTTTCATAATATATGTAAAATAATTTCTTCTCGTCACACTTATGAACTTTAGTGTATTTTCTATCACAATTGTAACAAATCCCTTTTTCTCCTTTTTCTTCAAATTGTTGTGGTGTAAACCTTGTAGGTTGTGTAAGGTTAGGAGAAAAAACACTTCCATAATTATAGTCGTGAGTGGTGGGATTCCTGGTTTCCATAATTTTTCTTTCATTTTTTCTTGCCCACCTGAATGCCTTCTCTAATGATTCAAGTTCCTAAAGACGAACCTCATGTTGAATAAAATCCTTTAAAGTCCCTATGAAGACATCAAACCTTTGCTTCTTTGGAATATCATTTACCCTTATATTGAATTTTTGGAAGTCCTCCATGTGCTCTTCCATTGAGAACTTTTGTTTGAGATTTATCAATTGGCTAAAGAAGGTGTTCCTCTTTGTATCCTCATAATGTGCTATCATTTCCTCCGTGAAAATTTATCACGTAACAAGTGGTTTACGAGAAGAAATCACTTTATACCATAAAAATTGATCTAGTTCTAAATATGAAGATGCAATAAATACCTTTTGTAACAGTTGCACCTCATGTAGATCAAAATATTGCTCCATCTGTAGTATGTAATTTATCGGATCCTTGCCATCAAAATTCCTCATATCTTCTTTTCTTGGCTTTAGAAGCTCGATATTGAAATGATTGTAACTCTGTAATTCAGATCTTCAATTCCTAGAATTGCATCCTACAATATCCCTCTAAGTTCTCTTTCTAAACTTGCAAGTCTTATCAAGATTGGATTCTTCAAGGAAGCGTTATGCCAAATTTCCCATGTTGACCTCATTATAGACTAGTTCAGTAGAGTGAACTTGTACGACATACCGTAGGTCACTGTTCCAACCTTAGGTTCTGAAAATGACACCAAAAGATAATACAGTCTGTCTTCTCTGTGGAACATTTGACAAAAAATCATTCTGATGCTCACGGAAAAAGTTATGACAATTTTCCCAAGGTCACCAGTTTGGGATGTAATTTGGGATCTTGCAAAAGCCCTAAATGTCTTGGACCATATCTCTAAAAATATAGCAAGACGGGATTTGAAATTTATAGCCAAGGTTCAAACAACTTTTTTCCCAAATGGGTTTTCTTTTTTAGCTTCTAAAAGTTTGTAGCGAAAGAGTTATAGCAAAAATTCCATGATGACCTGTTTTAGATTAAATTTTGGAGTTTGCCAAAACCCTAACTTCCTCAAATCATATATCCAAAAATATAGTGCGATAAGATCTTAAATTTGGACCCGAGGTTCAACAAGATTTAGTCTCAAATTTGTTTTTTTTTTTCACTTATGAAACATCACAACAAAATTTTATAGCAAAAATGCCACGATGACCTGCTTGGAGCAGCGAAACCCTAGAATCCAAAGCTCTAATACCAAATGTTATGAAGCCAGCTCACAGAAAGATAGAAAATATATATCGACACCTTAAAATTCATCCTCTTTGAGGGGTCAACCTCCTTTACATTACACAAATTAACAATTCTTGGATGATACAAATGACAAGAACTCCTTTCTATATATAGGAGTCTAGGGGATCATAAAATAATCAGAGCTGACATAACAACAATAATGTAAGGCCACAATAATAACAATACTAGGCTTTTATGGGGCACAGTAATAACAATGTGTAGGCTACATGGGCACAAAAATATAATAAGGTAGTTTTACTAATAACAATAAGGGGTTACACTAGTAGTATAGGGACCTAACACCCTAGCACCTATGACATCTTGGCATGTTTCCCTAGCCTCTAGCATGCCTTAACACTACTGATAATACCTTGTCAATTTGTCCTTAGCACACCTGGAACTCACTGAAACCTCTAATCATAAAATCTGATTTGTTCATTTTCATTAATTTTGACATAGTTCTCCCTTGTGTTTCCCTTGCACTCCCAGCAAATACTTCCTTGCACATGTTGGAACATCTTGGCCACATGTCACCCTATAACTCTAGCATTCCTTAGCAATGCCAAGCATGCCTTGTAAATCCTCCTTAACATACTTGGAACTCACTCACACTCCATGCCACACACTCTTATTCCTTCATTTCCATGCATTATGACCTAGTGCTCCCTTATGTTTCCCTAACACTCCTTAACACTCCTTGGCACACATTGGCACGCAATGGCACTTGTCACATCTTAGTAGGCTTTCCTAGCACTCTATCATCTATTGGCACAACTTATCATACGTTTTCACTCCCTCCCTAGCAAACCTATAAATTTTTAACACTCCCAATCACACACACACATTCATTCATTTACATGCAATTGAAAGGAGTCCTCCCTTATGCTTCCTTGGCAATCCCTAGCATGTGTTGGCACCACATCCTAGAACCTAGCACATGTTGGCACATTAGCACTTGGCATGCCTTGACATGCATAACATTCCTTGGAACTTTCCAACATGTGTTAGTACTTCCTGAAATTCCCTACACACCTTGGCACTCCCTAGTTTTCATTCCCTCATAGATAACCTTATTTTTTTTTGTGACTTGGGAACCCAACCAAGTAATTGAAAAAATAGTGTTGTGCCTAGAACAAAGTCTCCCTCTGTCTCAAACTGCTTTTTCCATCCTCTTATCACAATCATTGGATTTCCTCCTACAAGTTGTAATATGAGATTCTCCTTATACACTTCTTCCATGGGACACCTAGAATTCAGTGACACTCCTTGGCATAATCTCTTATTTATTTATTTCCATGCACTTTGACCTAGTTCTCCCTTGTGATTCCTTGACACTCCCAAACACTCCTCGACATGCATTGACACTATCTGGCATAGGTTAGCACACTTTTTCATTCCTTGGCACGCCATGGAACTCCTTAATTATAATGCCCTCATAACTGGACTTACAACCCAACCAAATCTCGCCTTGACTACAACAGCTTTACCAAGTTACATTTACTACAACTATACTATGCCTTTTCCCCTAGTGGACGATAAATATTCTTAGGCTTCTCATGTCCAAGATTAACTCATCCCACTTAACAAGTTAGCAAGTCAAGGCTCACATCCAACTGTGCCCATAAATCAACTAAGAAACATACTTTACATCTGCACATGCCATAACATTTGGCAGGTATAACAATCCATTGGCACTACATGGAACACATTATCATCCCTTGCATTCCTTGGCATGATTTGCCACTCCCTAATAGACCCTATTGCTCCCTAACATGCCCTGATGCTCTCTCATGCCTTGGCACTACCCTCCTTAACACTAGAATATACCCTTGTCACTCCCTCCTTAACACAATTGGAACTTGCTGACACTCCCTATCACACACTCTTATCCATTCATTTCCATGAAATTTGAACTAGTTCTCCATTGTGTTCTCATGGCACTACCTAACAAACATTGACACACCATAGGACTTGGCACATCTTGGCATGCCACCCTAGCACTCTAGCATTCCTTGGAGCTACCTAGCATACCTTGTCACTCCCTCCTTAGCACACCTAGAATTCGCTGACAATCCCTATCACCCACTTTTATTCATTCATTTCCATTCATTTGAAACTAGTGCTCCCTTGTTTTTCCCCGACATTCCATAACTCCCCCTCGCATGCATTGGCACACCTTAGCACTTACCACATATTTTCATGTTTCCCTAGCCTCTAGAATGCCTTAGCATTACCTAGCATACCTTGCCACTCCATCCTTGGCACACCCTGAAATCATTGACACTTCCTGTCACAAACTCTTAATCATTCATTTGCATGCATTATTTTCACCTAGTGCTCCCTTGTGTTCCCCTAACACTTCCTAGCACTATTTGGCATACCTTGGCACATAGCACATATTAGATGCATGTTGTTCTAGCATGCTAGAATGACTTAGCACTGCTTAGCATACCAGGTCACTCCCCTCTTACCACATCTCGAACGCATGGACACTCCCTGTCACATACTCTTATTCATTCATCTCCATGCATTTTGACCTAGTGCTACCCTGTGTTTCCCTAGCACTCACTAACACTGAACACACATTGGCAGAGATAACTGCAATGAGTTTCACTAACACTTAATCCAAAAACCCTTCTAGAGTCTAGCTAGTTACTTGTTCTTCACTAAGATATTGGGGATAAGTTTATTGTATAGTGTTCAATGTGAAAATATTACTAGGTATTTTTATTGCATTACTTGGAAGGTGTCTAAGCCACAAGTATGAGAGTAAGGTTCCTAAATCTTGGATTGTAAAACTAACCAACAAATATCTGAGTATAAGATATTTGGAAAATTATAGTTCTCTAAAGAGATTCATGGTAGTGATTTTCCAGTTGGGCTAGACTCGAGAACTTGATTGTTAATTAGATGAAGAGAAGTGGTACTTTGATGCCATAAATGTCAAATGTACAGTTCAACAACATGATGGAGGCTTACCTATAACATCATAATTCAATTTGTTATCTTCATGGTGCAAACCCTATGATGTCCAAGTGTGACACCCTCCTTGCAAAAACACCCTTTGAGTAGTTACCCAGTGACTTCCTTTCCTTTGATTTCCCTCTCCTCATCTTGTTCACTCTCAGTTCCTTCTCCCTTACTCTCCTCTCACTGTGCTCCTTTTTTTCCTAGTCTCCTTATCCCAATTTCTCCTTTGTTTCTACTTCTCACTCCATCCTTCTAGTTAGTTAGGGCTTGGGTAACTGGATTTTCTGTTTCCTGCCATTTGGCCTCCCATTTTCTCCCCATTTGTCATTTTCCCTCTTCCTAGGTTTGTTCTAGAATTGACAAGATGTGAGGGAGGAGAAAGATCCATTCATGTGCGCTAATAGGTCGCAAAATATCTCCTTGCCCTCAGTGAATGCATGAAGGCCTATAAATATTATGTATGTGAGTGTCTGTGAGTCTCTTCTTAGGTCTTCGGTCGAATTACTTTTACTCTTTCAACTATATGAGTTGATCTATATTCTCTTTAACCACCCCATTAATAGAGTTCCTTATACTTGTATCATGCCCCTAGTATAAATATATATGTATATATTATTATGGTATATGTTGAAATTTCATTATAACTCTCACCTTGAAGTCATTGAGGTTCCATCTTACTCCCCCTAGTTAATACAAGGTTCATTGAGTTAGAAAAATTTGCCATGAATAATTATAAGTGGTTACCTTAAGGAAGGACCATTGGTTGAAGCCTCATCAATGGAGATCGGGTTGATGGTTAGGGTTTTGATTTAATTAGACACTATTCACTATTATATTTGTGGGAACAGAGTAATTATGATCTTCCCCATGTACACAAGGATAACTGAGAAGTGTTTCCCATAATCATGCAAGTGGAACTTCAACATGTACATGAGGGTAACCACAAAATATTTATCATATTTATACAATGCAAGGTGATAGGAAAATATTTACATTATATACATGAATGTACTAGTATCAGGACCATTAGCATCACATCTTCATATTTACCACAAGATGAGGATCATTGCAACCGCTTAAAAATAGCCATAAGGCCTTCCTCTTTTGCATCTCTTGACAACAAGGTTTTAATTGAAAAACACATAGTTCCTTTAAATATTTGTAGGTTTAGGCAGCCACTTCAAGCCCTTGAACTTAAAGATAATTAAATATTTGCAATTTGTTACAATAATAAGTCCATTATGTACACTCCTCATCTTAGAGTTAGGTAGAGAGGGAGAGTACTTGATTGATGCCAACCTTTAAATGAAAATATTTGTCTACTCATTGGTTGGACTCTCTGCCACTTGTTGACACCACTAACACAAACCAAAAGTCCAAGATACCCATAATATGTGCCCTGCACCCAAGGTCTTAGACTACACCTCCATAAAATGTACCTTCAACTTTAGATGTCCAAAAATAGTAATATGCTCAACCTAGCTTATTTGTTAGACTTTTGTAACTTTCTCCTTGACTAACATTTATTTGTAACTATTCAATCCACTTACCATATACTCTCTCTTGTTTGCACCCACCTAGTATACAAGAACACTTATGTTTTTAAAACAACCAAGTTAAGAGGGCATGTTTCTTTCTTACACTTAAATGTTTTCAATACAACCGAGTTAAGAGCATGTGTTTCCTTTTCAAATTACAAAAGTATAACATGTCTATCTCTTTAAACTAACAACAAAATCATTGCATAAAAAAGGTAAGCTTAAAATTAAATTAAAATTAGATTATATTATTATGATAAACACACCAAATATGGAAAAAATGTTTTCAAATACAACCATAAAAGAATTCTTAGTTTATGAATTACAACTACAAACTTATTAAGCTAGCCTAGATCCATCCTAGCCTAGATCTATCAAGTGCCGAGAGGGATGCAATATCTCGATGTGGAAACCTATTTTTTGGTGCTCGATATATCCAAGTTAAGATGGATCTAGGCTAGTTATATAATACTATATAATATCTATATTTGTATCTATGTGTCTCTTTCATATTCCCTCTCTCTATCTCACCCCCTGAACATACGCAATCTCTCTCCATATCTATCTCTCTTCCCTCTCTCAGTCCTCTCTCTACCTTTCTCTCTGACCTCCCTCTATCCCCCACCATCTCTCTCTCTCTCCCCCCCTCCATCTCTGTGCCTCCCATTCTGTCTCTTTCCCTTCTCTCCCTATCTTTATCCCCACCTATTCTCTCTCTTTTCTCCTCTCTTTTCTCCCTCTCTCTCTATACCTCTATCTCCCTATGCCTTAGTTCTTTCCTCCCTCTCTATCCCCCCGCTTTCTTCTTCTCTCTCCCTCCACTCTTTTCTTTTCTCTCTCCCCTGTCTCTTCCCCCCTCCTTCACTTCCTCTCCCCACATCACTCTCTATCTCTCTCTCTCTCTCTCTCTCTCTCTCTCTCCCCACCCTCCATCTTTGTCACTATCTCCCTCCCCTATCTTCCCTTCACTTTGCTTGCTATCATTACTTGGACCCTTAGTTAAGATAGATCTGTGTTGGTTCTTACTAATATTTGTATTATATAAATTTCACATGTTTAAATACAAAATTATTCTCATTTTTTATTTTATTAAAACCTTAATTTAATTTATATGGGAATAATTTTAGTAGTGTTGAGGATAGAGGGTTTATATATATCTAGAAACTAATTACAACCCTTTTCCTATTAGCTTCAAATAAAAAATGTTATAAAATTGAAATAGATTAAAATATTTTTAACATGAAATAACTTATGCTTTTTGGGAATATGGTATTGATAAGCCATAGTTTTGGCCATGGTACTGTAACAAAGCCTATTTAGAAGTTAATAATATCCATGGTTAAGAATCTTATCATATTGTTATAAAATATTTAGACTGTGAAATAAGATATGATTTTTTGGCATCTGGTATTGATAAGCCATGGTATTAGCCCATGCTATTGTAACAAAGCCTATTCACAAGTTCATAATATCAATTATAAAGTGGCGGTGAATATCCATGATTAATAATCATGTCATATTCTTATAAAATATTTTGATTTTGAAATAAGTTATGTTTTTTGGGCATGTGATATTAATAAGCCATGGTATTGGCCCAAAGTCTATTTCCAAGTTAATAATATCCATGGAAAAATGAGAATGAATATCCATGGTTAAAAATATTTTCATATTGTTATAAAATATTTTGATTATGAATTAAGCTATGTTTTTAGAGAATGTGGTATTGATAACCAATAGTATTGGCCCATGGTATTACAACAAAACCAATGTTTTACATGTTAATAATATCCATTGTAAACTCGGGGGTGAATATCCATGGTTAAGAATCTTGTCATATTTTTATAAAATGTTTTGGTTGTGAAATAAGTTATGGTTTTGGGGCGTGAGGTATTAATAAGCCATGATATTGGCTCATGTTATTGTAACAAAACCTATCCACAAATTAATAAGAAAATCAAAATATAACAAACTGAATTTTATTATTTTTATTATTAATGGAGCCAACATTTAGATTTTTGCACTCTATTATCACTCAGATTTTCCTTGAAGTTGTCAGAAGAAAGAAAGGGGTCTGAGGTAACCACAAGCCAACTTTTAAGTACAGAATCTAGCCAATCTGTACTCAGAGAGGGCTCTCTCTTTAAGCTTTAGCTTTTTTTTATGGGATATTAGGCTAGTTATGAAATCTTGGGGGTTTTGATTGTGTTTGGTGGTGGAATTCAAGAGTAGATGGATAAAACAGAGTATCTCAATCCATTTGGCTTTGGATTCAACTGAGAATGACTTAACTAGATGAGGTCAATTCAACAAAGGAGGGCTTCACAGGGAAAGATAGTTAAACAAGGGACAAATGTTAACATGGAAGAGTGAAAAGGTATTGAAAGGAAAGAAGGGCATTTAAGAATCCTTCAGCAAATTTCAATATGAGGGAAAATGGGTGATCATTAATAAAAAGGAATTAAGAATTTCTTATTAAATGACTACAATGAAAAACTAAGAAACAAGGAGTAGTTAAGAATTCCCTGCCTATGATAGATTAGAAGAAAACGTTAAGGATATAAACGTTTTTAAAGATAGAATGCAATAAAGCACTTTCTAAAATATACTTTTTCGTTTATTATTCAGAGATGAAACACATGTGGAATATTAAACCAGAAAAAAGTAACACATAAGATATAGAATACTTATTTGTCTAACGTTTGACAAATGAATCCTGTAAAAGTCCTTTTCTTTATTTCTTCATCTAGCCAGCCATACAACAATTTTTCAACAAAACTTTTATTCCAAAATAATGACTCTAGATAAATGTCTAAGAATGCACCCTAAGTACTTCGAATGAGGAAGCACTTATCCAAAAATTTACAACAAAATATCTCCTAACTGAGGGAGATATATTCTAGGAATACTAAATATATTTTATACAAAAGTAGAGACATATGGTCTCGAAGATAGAAATTGAAAGTGAACTACTCGCTTGTTGTCCCTATTTTTGTTGAGTGACCTAGAGGCAGGCCCTATGATTGAGAATCTTGTTGTCTTGCTCGTAATTTTGAGTTAGCTGATTTCTTTTGGCTTTTAACTGATACTCTTTAACCTGTTATGATATTCTTTACCTGTTTTATCATCATTCACCTTATTTTACCAAAATTGACTATGGTAAATACGTCAACTTACTTTTTACCGAGGTAAACCATAAAATATCTTTCATGTCTATCCACCAATCATCCCTTGGTATCTTGGCCCTTTGTTGTTTCCTGGAGATTTCATCAGCCTCTGTGTATTTTACAAAATTTGGCTGAATAGGAAACAAATGTTTCAATTCATGCTCAACATAAAAGAGGTTCTCCAGACTGTCATAGAGAACTCTGCCTGTAGGTAATGCTTTAGGTGCAAATGAACTGGCTAATGAACTAGCTTGGTTATTTGTATACTGATACAATTTGTCAACATAGTCCTCATTCGTCATTAACTTATCATTAATTACTAAAGGAATGAGAAGTCCTTTACTTTTTAATATGCCAATTTTTTCTGTAAATTCAGCTATATCCTTCTGCATATTCTAACATTTCCTTTCCAGGTTCTGCATCAAAGACCTTTTGGTCAAAACTTTCTTGATTTTGAGGATGGTTCCATTTCTATCCTCAATATTTAGCTGTTCCAATTGATACCTGTTCTTTTTGTTCAAAAAGTTCATTAGCCTAATAGCTTCGCCAAGCTTCCCTCCTAGCTCTTCCTTAGTTTTGGAAATTTCATGTAGAGCAACGTTGACTAGGTCAATCTATTCAAAAATTATTTATATAGATGACCAAACATCATTTATTGATTGAGTGATGTTGGTCCATAAAATTTTCCTGATGTTTGTTAAAGGATTTTCAAAGGTGAGGTCCTTTTCCAATGTTTTTACTTGTTGATCCAAGCCTTTATTCTTCCTCACTTCTTCAACAAAATTAATCTTTGACACATCATACTTCTGCTCCAAGGTGACAATTTTTTCTTTTACCTTCTGCAATTCAGAGACTTGGAGTTTCATCTCCTCCATGGATTTCATTAGTTCTTTAGTACTCTAACCTAAAGTTCCCATCTGTGATGTACCTATGCTTGTACCTGTAACTACACCTATGATAGCTTCTGCTATGCCAAAAGGGACATTTGATGCAAGAGCTATTGCAAGAGTAGAAGGGACTACCATGGAGACTAGTCATATTACATTTTGAGACTGAGAGGTCGACTCACTCTCCCTGGCGTTTAGTGATTTCTCTCATTCCTTCTCAGTCTACTTCAATTATTCATTTAGCTTAAGGACTAGGTCCATAAGCTCTTCTTTAGCCTTCTTTTCCATAACTTCAATAGTTTGTGGATGCATCAATGGTGGAAGTTTCAGTTGCTTCCTCAAGGCAGCTGTATCTTCATTTGTCCTTTGCATCAGGACCTCTACAACTTTTACATCTTTTCGGTTATGGCCCAATCCATAATCAAATCCTCCAATGACTTGACTCTATTGTCTTTAGCCTGTGATGAGGCTCTTTCTAACTGTAACTGGGTGGTAGTATTATTCAATGAGTTCTTCAACCTGTGTCCCATCAAAGGCCGTGCTTGTCAATGTTGAATATATGATTTCCCCTGTCTACTTATGTAATTCAATTTGATCTAAGGGGTGAATGTTCTCTGCCAAGACTTCAAAATCAGTTTTGAGGTAGTCTGCAAGTGTTTGGGGCTACTATAATTTAGCTTTGAAAAGCTCATTAGCATCTTACCTTCCTTGATGTCATAAGCTGACATCAACCTAGTCTGATTGGTAGGAGCCATCTTCATATATTGATTGTAGACTCGGGCTCTTAATGCTTCATTTCTGGCCTTTATCTCTTTGAATTTTTCTTTGATGTCTAAGGACTTGCGAAATGAAGTCCTGAAGAATTAAACTTCAATGCTTTTATGTCTTTCCACCTCTTCTCTTTGTAAACTAGAAGGTGTCTTACCTGCTGGGAATGAATGCTGACTGTCTTCACCTCCTTTCCTCAAACTCCCTATAGTTTCTTCAAAAAAGTCTTCTTTTGAAAGAGGATTTAGCCTATCCCTCTTAGCACCAAGCTAGTCTGAGGGACCACTGGCAGGGGTTTCTACTTTTTTTTCTCTCTTTAAGCTCTTTTCCTCATTCAGAGGTGTCTACAAAACTAGGGGGTCTCCCGTGTTAACTTGAGTCAGGTGAGTTTGTATTTGAGCCTATTTTTGAGAGGTTTCTAGCTGCTTTGACATGCTTGATTTCCCTATTGCTAGAATGTTGATTTCTTGTTCTCTTCCCTGTGATGATCCTCCAAATGGTGCACTATTTTCCTATGAATGCCTTTCAGAAGTATCAATTATTGAGGCACTAGTCCCTAGTTTTAGCTTCAGAGAAGTCTTAATTGGTACTCGTTCAAAACAATCCAGGTCAAGTGTCTTTTCTAGGTCTTTCATTACATTTTCTACATTGACCTAATCACTATCAATCTTTGCAAGAGTTCCTTCTCTCCATTCATACATATTAGCATATTGCTTAATTTCTAAGATTCTGTGATGAAAATATGGTGATAGTCTATTTTTCATCCTCTTATCACAATTGAAACAATGTGGGTCATATTTCCAACCAAAACTTTTACTTGATTTCATATTTTCTAGGATTTTTTTTTCTACTTTGCCTGCTTCTCTATTGTTGTAGACAAATAGGCCTAGGTGATCCTTGATTCTCAACTATGCTTTCTTCTTGGCCTTGGTCCACTGGATTTGATCTAAGTTTATGATTTTTCTATAATACTCCAATGCGAACAACCTCAATGGAACATATTTTGGTAGCTTGAATGGAGGAAGCTCACAACCATATACCTTGATCTCTGTTTGATTCTAGCACAAGTACCAATCACCTACCCTACACTATTTAGACAACTGAAGGGTCCTTTGATTTCATCACTAATCCTAGGAGGAGAATTTCTTGTCAACATAGTAGTCACTGGGTGGACAAACTGGTCAATGAATTTAATATATGAATAGTAACGAACCAAAGAATTGTGGAATACTAGATTCCAAAAAATGACTTATCTTGGGTTACCTTTTGTGTCAATTTTACTGACAGATACGGGAATTTGTCAGACTGATAATAGAGGATAAGGTGATATATGAATCAGGAATACTTGAACACTTTTTCATTTACCAGTCTCATCAACTGGTCATGGATTTTCTCTGCAATAAATGCATCATAATTGTACTTGACAACTAGGGGCTGACCAGGGCTAAGGATGGACATCAAAACTAGGGTCAATTCATCTACATATTCACTGGTATTAAATCCCATGGCTGTAGCTTTCATATCAACTATAATTTTGCATGTTTGTATGAAGAAAACTGATAGATAGGGAGGGGGATTTTGGGGTTGATGCTCTTTGTGCATGAAAGTCTGGCCAAGGAAGCTGACTTTAGACTTGGACAATTTAGAGGATATCTCAAGCAAATGTCCAAGGGAAATGGGGTTGAGGGCTTCACTGGGCTGAAATTGAAGCATCTCATTGATGTAGTCTGCAGTAATTGTGAAAAGGATAGTTTTATTTTGGGACATTAATGCTCTGAGGTTGGGATCATAGTTGGCATGACACTGATGGATAATGTCAGGGAAAATGTGCACAGAGTGCTGGAAATAATACTGAGAGGGTGGGGTGAATCAGTATTATCACATTAATAAAACTTTTTCATTTCCAAACTCTGATTCATATATGCTACTTCCACAACTTCTTATGACTAAGTTAATTGATCTTCAATGAGTGCATTAGAACATTCAACCATATTATAATTTAACAGATGTAGTAACATAGAATAGATCATCACACATAAGGCACACACATGAACACCATGATATAAGGTGGAAACCCAATGCGGGAGAAAACCACCTGTTGCAAGTCATCTCAATATTCTTCTTAATAAGAAAATCCTTTTACAATATTTGTACTGGTGCAATCTTATAACAGTACGGGAGCTACAACCCCCTTTGCTCTTGTACTAGCCGATTCATTTACTAGTACGCACACTACTACCTGCTACAATGCTCCAAAGATTCCCCTTTGCTTTTATACTAGCTTAAGTACTAGTATGTAGGCGCTGGCCTACAATCTTCTCTCCTTCAGGTACCACGTTTCATCAATTTTCATACTGGATACACTGAAGCACAACACATAATTTGAAAGGCCATGTTTCATCCAATTTTCATACTGGACCCAATAACCACATTGAAGCTCATAATCAAACAACCTTCCAATTACTAGATCAATACTTATATAATGAGAATCAGATCTAGTCTATCAGATTACATAAAGATGAGTCATTAAGAACCTGATCCATTCATCCATCAATGTATAAACATTTAATCAATCACTGTTGTTATCAGAACTTAGTATCAGAAATTAGACATCACTTCAAAACCCAGAACACAGCAATGATAAACATGGATAGCTAAGTAGATTTTATAAGAAGTACGCAGCTTCACCCATATAACAGTTGCGTATAAGTACGCATTGTATCCAACTGCTTCCCTGCGTACGTGCGCATTGTGCCTCACAGTCTTCCTGCGTACATGCGCTCTGTGTCCAATGAACTGCCTGCGCCCCTCCGCATCTGCAGCGCTTCTGGTCCTGCGTATCCGTGCACCTGCAATGCTTCTGTGGCTGCGTATCTCCACACTTTTCTTTCACTGGACCTACGTACCTCCGGGTATAGATAATTTTAGGACTTCAAGAATAGCCCAGACTGTCAGATCTACAGATCTGAACATATGCCGAGGAGATATCAACCCGTTATTAGATCTGACTTGTAGTTCTCATGTTTCTCCTTGATTTAGATCTAGCTATCTCTCATAACCCATCAATAGAATTTCAAATCTAGCTTCTTAAGATGTTCAACCCAAAAGCATACTCAAGCCAAATGATCTCCTTTGCTTTATATAGGCAAGCTCTTCCTCAAATCAAGGATCATGGGGCTCAATAATAATAATAAAATAAAACAATACCATGGGCCAAAACCATGATAACACAATACCATCGGCTAAATACCAAGGGTTAAATATCAGGAACCCCACGTGTGCGCGCTTTACTGCCTTGAAGTGTGTGCACTACGGGTACGCACCTCATGAATGGGTAACCTGCGGGTATGTATGCACTTTATATAAGACATGCCTGTGTGTACGCACCTTTTGTACGGTGTGCCTGCATACTCCTTATTTTCTTCAATATTTGAGAGCTGATCATCAATCTCTGCTACTGTCCTGTTGTATAGTGATCCATCACCTGAATGGGTTGCCATCAAGGACAACACTTTAGCCATAATGCCGACAATCTCCCCCTTTGGACTTGATGGCAAAGCTTGCTAAGAACTTGCCATTTGATTCCTTTGAGTTGTCCCGCGTCTATGTATTATGTCACATCTGATATCTCTTCAGTAGATTCATCTGAATGTATATAAGCGAGATGATCTTCTATGAGAGGGTTGCCATCAAGTACAACACATGCATCATAATGCCAACACAGAGGGGAGAAAATACATTGATAGATTGAATTCCCACAGACCTATGGCATCATGGCCATTCAAGTGATTATCTCAGCTTTGGAAAAAGACTTTCAGATGGTCTTCATCCGTGTCCAAGTCCTTTATTCGAAAATCTTTATCTACCAGAGGCAAATAATCTAGGTCACCATGGGGGGTAGTAATAGGTGCAATAGTTAGGGCAACATAGGTTTCCATTCTGGCTCTTGTGGATTCAGATACGAAACTGGGGTTTTTTTTTGAGGAATTGGTGAAAATCAAGGGTCTGGGGAACTTGAATTTCAATTTGTAGCAACGAAATTATGGTAAAATTTGGGGTTCTTTTCAATTAATTGCAGAGAAAGCGAGTATTGACAGGGTTTCTTGACAGGAATTGGTAAATACCTGCTTTTAGGAATGGGGGATGGAATGCAGGTACACTGGGTGTAATGGCAGACTTTGAGTGGCATTGACTATAAGTTTTGAAGGTGGTTGGTGATTAAGTGCACGAGATGGTTAACTTTGACATTCATTTTGCATCGATGTATGCATTTGTAGAATAGGATGACAAACTAATTACTTTTTTGTTATTTATACAAAGTAAAAAATTTGGCAGGTTTCGGGATTTGGACAAGTGGCGTCAGCGGGAAAATGATTTGATGTTTTTTTGTTCGCAAGTGGTAGTACGCAGTTTTCATCAAACCGCTAATGGAGGGGAGGCAGTATTTTGACTAGACTAGGAAATTCCATATGATGAGAAACGCATGGCGATGGAACTATTCAGAAAACCAATCGTGATCGCATGCTAATGTTTGGTCATGGAGGGTCGTGCGATATGCATGAAAACCGTCAAATCTGAGGGTCTTGATTGGATGACTATCGGGGAGGTGAAGTGGCGGGGGCTTAATGGAGGGTGGGCCTGACATGATTAAAGTTTTTTAATTGCATCAGGAGTGAAAGGATTGGTGGAAAAAGTTATTAATTAACCATGGGGGTTAATTAATACTTATTTAATATGATAGGGTTGAGGTTCTTAATTAGCTACGGCTTAACCAATTAATCCCAATTATTTATGTATTATGGTTATATTTAACCTAGGGGTGACATATATAAGAATTTGTGGTTTTTACATAGTTAAAATAATACGTGAGCGGGTAAGATTTATAGGGGAACTATATAATAATATAAGTTATCAATTGATATGACCAAATGAATGGAAAAAGTGCTAACTCTAAAACACTTTCATGTGTATGTTTAAAACTTAGGCTAGGTGAAAAATGAGGGTTTTTATGGAAAATATTTTAATTTCCCTAAGTAAAATAGAATTTTACATAGGAAAACTTTATTAAAGGGAATGCATGATTTATGAAGGGGTGTGTTTATTGATGAATGGGCTGAAGTGCTTAAGGTATCATAGATTATTGGGCCGAGGCCGGTCCCTCCAAAAGTTAGAGAAATGCTTTGAGCCCCTTTACCTTGATAGATACTTTGGCACTTAGAGGAAATTAGTGAAAATTTAGGGGCAATGATTAAGGAAGTTAATTAATTTTCACTTTTCTTACTTGATGCGTCTTTCATGTGATACATGCCTTTGCCTTGTGATGAAAATAAAAGATTTACACATTTAAGATGATCATTCACCACATATTATTATGCAACCATCATCTACCTACCCTACCTACTTAAGCTAGCATTTTCACTTATTTATTAGGGTGCACTTACTCTGGAAAACCCTTATCAAACCTTTCTTTTCTTTTACATGGCGATGGCTTATGTAAGTCTACACTTATTACATATGAGGGCTTAGATTAAACTATTGAGCTCCTTTTTTTACTCTACCTATCTACTTATCTGCTAAGATTAGACAGTTTGGTTGGATCTTTATTCCCTATTTCTACAACATGAAATTGAAAAATGAATTATCCAAGCTTAAACTATTTGACTATTCATAAATTGTGGCATAGGTGACAAGCTACACACAATGTTTTATTATACAAAACTAAAAAAGTAGTGGTATTTAGACTTGCACACTTTTCTGGTATTTCCTTTTGTTGTGGTTCATTTTCTTTCATTTTTGACTATCTTTGTATTCTTTTCACCCTTTAGTTTTTCTTTTAAGGTATACTTTCTTTACATTTTTAATTTTTTTTTATTTTGTACAACTATGGAAAACCTTTGCAACAAGTAAAAGTATGAACATATTACAAAGCTCAATAAGTCAATCATGATATATGACACCTATTGGTATAGGGGCATAACAGTGGCTCCACTTGGCAATGGCTTTTCATAGTGGAAAGTCAAGAATAGTAGATTAGTTGCCTCTTAATGACTTTCACTATGCTCTGCAATCTTCTCTTCCTTGTTGCTTTATTGTATGTATGCCAATGATACTTTTGAAGCTTAGGGCCTTCTCTTTAGGCTTCAACTCCAAACTCTTACTGTCCAATCAACACTCTGACATTACAAAGTTTATAATATGTACACGAAGAACATAGTGACATCAGTAAGTAGGATCAAAGTATTGCTTTAACATCCAACCATTGACTGATCTTTCTTCTACTTCTGTACCATCTATGTTTTTAAGAAAATATGCATTATGTCCTTTTAAAGCATAGATTATGTACGTTCCTTTCCATAGGAATTCAAACTTCACGTGTTTCCCCTTATCCTCTTTTCTATAATCCCATATTAACACTTTATCTCCAGGGTAGAAATCTTATGCCTTGGTTGTTCTGTCAAATATCTTCTTAAGTTTCTCCTACAACACTTGGAATCTTTGGTATACCTCCTCCCTGATCTGCTGCAAATTGATGGTCTGGTTTATCGTTCTCTGAATATCATTAAGTTCCACTTGAGCTTATTGGAGTATTTTCATGATAGGAACACCTAGTGATGAAGGAAACACATCCTCCATGCCATATACTAAAACATAAGGACTAGTTACAATGGATTGTTTGGTTGTAAGTCTGTCTACCCACAAGGCATTTATCAGTTTTTCGTTACAAGTCTTCATGTTTTCTTCTAACCATTTTTTGATGATATTAATTAGACTCTTGTTGTAAAATTCAGCCAGTTCATTCCCTTGGGGGTAGTAAGCTATGGAATGGCCTAGTGTAATGTGGTACTTGTTATAGAAACTGATCATCTTATTTGATTTGAAAGTTGCAGCATTATCAGTAATGATTTTAGTGGGGAAACCAAACCTGGACAAGATATTGATTTCTAGGAAACCTATGATCACAATGTCTTTGGCTTGTCAGGAGGGAATGGCCTCTATCCATTTAGTAAAATAGTTAGTGGCAGTGAGTATCCATTTGTTGGCCAGAGGAGGGGGGATGGATTTCTCCAATGAAGTGAAGACCCCATTGTTGGAAAGGTTTCTCGGTGGAAACGGGTTTCAGGGGTAAATGTAACAACATCCTTTTGCCTTCAAATATTTGGCATTTATGGCAAGAAATCAGAAATTTCTTTAGATCTGCTGACAAGGTTGGCCAATAGAATCCAACCCTTAGGATCTTATGTGTAGTTGACTTCCAATAAAGGTGTCCACCATAGTCTCCTGCATGAAATTCTTGGAGAGCCTTGTGAGCTTCATCTTTCAATAAACAATTCAATAAAATTCCTTCATGATTTTTCCAAAAAATAATATTATCTAAGATAGAAAACTTTGAAGATTTCATTTTCAAAAACCTATTATTTGTCCTGGATAACCCTGAAGGAGCCCGCAAGTTTTGTAAAACATAAATTACATCAGCATACCAAGGTGATTCTAAAAAGGCTTTGTTGATTTGTGTAGTCACCATCTTCTACTCGTTATCCATTTCATTTATGTTCAGGGATTGACAATTAGTTTCTGCCATGAGTTTAGCCAATCCCTGTCCCTTTATCAATTTTGTATGTTGTATCTCTATATCATATTCTAAGATGGTAGCTATCCATTTACCCCTTTTGCCATCAATTCCATCTTGAGTTAGGATGTCTTTGACAACTGCATTAGGCACATAGGCTATCACATGAGAGTATAATATGTAGACTCTAAAATCCTTTATAACTTTTACCAGGGCAAAAGCATTCTTCTCCATTATTTTGTATTTTAATGATGCATCTCTGAGTGCTTTACTAAAAATGACTATATGTTTTTACATCCCTGATCATCCTTCTGTAATAAAATAGCTGCTATAATATGTTCTGATGCATAAGAAAAAATGATGAAGATTGTATCAAATTGAAGACTTGTGAGGACCGGTGTTCTGGTTAAGGCAATTTTGATTTCTTCAAAAGATTGCTTGGCCTCTACTATCTATTTGATACTTGAATCCCTCTTTAGTATGGTATTTAGTAATCTAATGAGTTCAGCTAGGTTAGAAATGAATCTTCTCAAAAAAATTATCTTTCCTAGGAAAGCTTGAATTTTTTTAATACTTCTTGGATGAGGTATCTGTAGAATAGCTTCAATCCTGGAAGGGTCAATTCAAATGCCATCCTTGGAAATAATATGACCTAAAACTTTACAATCTTCCATACCAACGAAGACTTCTTTGGATTCAAAGAAATGCCATATTTTCTGCATTTTAAAAAGACTTGCCTAAGATGGTCGAAATGTTGTTGGTCAGATTTAGAAAAAAAAATAAGATCATCCACATATATAATAAGAAAATCATGGATTTCTTTGGCAAAGGCTATGTCCCTTGCACTTTGGAAGGTTTCTCCTACATTTTTTAGTCCAAATGGCATCTTGATGTACATAAAAGTGCCCCATGGTGTTGTAAAAGATGTTTTCTTTTGGTCATCAGGATGAACCAAGATTTGGTTATATCCTCAAAACCCATCTAAAAGTGAATTTATAGAAGAACCCACTACCCTTTGCAAAATATGATCCATTTTGGGTAAATGATAGTTATGTTTAAGAGAGACATTATTTACATTTCTTAGATCAACGCATAACCTTATTTCCCCAGTTTTCTTCCTAGTAGGCACCAAGTTAGACACCCACTCTGAAAATCTAATAGGGGCAATAATCCCTACTTCATTCATGCATTTAATTTCCTTTTCAATTAATGGTAATAACACAGGGTTAATTTTTCTGAGTTTTTTCTTAAGGGGCTTTTGATTTTCTTTTAGAGGTATAGTACGCTAAATAATGGAGGTGTCATATGACATCAAATCTTCATAACTCCACGCAAAGACATCCTGAAATTCTCTCATAACTTCAACATACTTTAGATTTTCATTAGGAAGTAAAGATTTTGACAATTTTATCATTTTTGGATTATCTTGTGTTCCTAATTTGTATTCTTCAATATCCTGTTTTAATGGTTCCATTTCAGGTTTCTTGGGAATGTCATTGGAATGAAACAGATCTTCAAGAGGAGTCAATCCTTTGGGTAAATGATTGTCTTTTAGGTTGATTACCTCTGTTTCCTCATCAATTATTTCACCTAGGTCCATTTGTTTCAAGTCTTGAACTTCTTTATGTGTGAATTTTGTGGGATGAAGCGTATTAATTGAACTTTCCTCTCATATGTTTGTTTCTACCTCATATGTCTAATTAGAATTAATCATTATATCAACATCTATGTAGCTGTTAGAAAACTCTTCATCTATAGTTACAAATTTATTGATCTGCTCATCACTATCAAAAACCTGCCAGTTCTTCAAATTATCAGGTATGGTTGGTCTATGCCTAATTTCAGTAGTAATTTGATGATTAGGTTCGAAATGTAATTTGCAAGTGCTGGCAAACATGGACAGACTATGTGCTTGTAGGTTATGTTTTCTAGGGATTGTAGCAAGCTGAGTTTCTAGAAAAATGTTGAGAATTTCTATGACTGTTCCTCTGTAATATTGCAATCTAGGATCCCTAGTTAAGTATTTTCTTTTAATCTGTTTGATTACTAATTTTGAATCTCCTATGACAGACTCTCTGATTGTTCCTAACGTTTTAACAAATTTAAGACCCGACAAGAGAGCCTCATATTCTGCTATATTATTGGTACATTTAAAATTTAATCTATAGCCATGGCCTTCATACATGATCGTTTTCTAAATTGTACACCCAAACTCCTGCTCTTGCCCCTAGTTTATTGACTAAGCCATAAAATTCTAAGTGCCAAACAATTTCATGCTCATAATTAGTGTCAGGGGTGATAGGAATTTGTTTAACAGTGGGATCTGGTTTTTAATTCTCATCTGAATTTTCTTTGTTATCTGATATTTCCTGGATGTGAACACTTGATTTTTCTTTTTTAATTTCTTTTCGTTCTGCTGCTAAAACTTCTAATGTATTGGAAGGATTGGTTTCTACACTGTAAAAAATTAATGAGTCATTATCAGAGGGTACAAAGTAGATGGGGAACTTTTGAGGTATTTCCTGACTACTTACTACATATTTCATCAATGTTTCTCCGTATAGTTTCTTTGGTTGGCCAAAAATCGAGATGGTAGCATATGACATATCCAATTGAAGAGATCCCTAAAGCTTAACACCCCACGATCTCGATAATAACATGTCATATTTAGCTGGTATATCTACTACAATTATATTCATTAAAATTGTTTTTAGAAGTTGTTGAACCTATGAGACACACAAATCTTTTATCAATCCTAAACATCTAACTTGACCAGAATCAAAAGAAAACAAATCTTTGTATGGTCTAGTGATCTCTAGGTCTAACTTTTCCATTACAGACTTGGGCATAAGGTTGTCATATGCCCCAGAGTCAAACATGGTGTTGTGAAGAACCTTATCATGTATGTTTAAGCTCACATAGAAGGGAGGAACTCCTCCTTCCAAATTTTTTCCATTCACTTCAGGGCCAATAATTAGTTCGGGCTAGTCATAAAAAACATTAATTGAGTCTTCAGTTCTAGTAATTTTCAGTGATCTATTGATTTGAGTTTGGTAAGCATCATGTTTATCTAATTCAGATAACGAGACAACAATTTTCAGCTTACCTTCTTCAGTTTCCATATTAGAGGGTTTTTCTGTTTGGACCTTGGGATTTTGAACAACAATATTCTCTTTGGTTTCTATGTTTTTCTCCTTTTTAGGAGTGGAATCATGATTTATTGATTCTCCTAGATCAACCTCTGGATATTTTTCCACAGTTCCTTTGGGAGGAAGGGAAGTGGAGGGTTGTTTGTTTTTTGGTTGATTTTTAGAGACATCTTCAATTATGGGGTTAGGGGAATTAGTACTTGATCTAGAAAGAATATGTATAGGTGTGGTTACTGTCTTACCTCTTGTAGGCTGATTTGGAACCTTTTACTTGTTTGTTTAAGGAACATCAATTCTACTACTTCTTAAGTTGTATTGTTTATGCACCTCAAATATGGGTGTATCATATCGTTCTCTAATGTCGAATGATTCACCTAATTGAGTTTGTAACTATTTAAGTATGTGGTCTTCTTGATCCTCTTAGGTCAAGAAAACTTCCCCTTCATTAAAAAGTCCCATGAAATTGATTTGAGTATCTTCCTCTAGACCTTCAGGGTTGGAAGCTTCTGTATAATTCTCCTAGAAAGGAGGTCTAATGTTTTGGTTATGACCACTCTTCCTAGTATTCGAGTTCTGATTCTTCCTAAAATTAGGATCTCTCCCTGTGTTGGTTTGTTGACCATCCCAAGGAGCTTTCACTTCAATTGTTTCTACTATATTTCCTAGTCTATCCATTCATTTAATTATGGCATCTAGCTTTTGTTCAAAAGGTGAACTTTCCTCCTTTAATGGTATCCTCCTCTCACTCCTAGCCTTAGCTCTTTTAGATGTCAGGTTGGCTTCAACACTAACAGTTATGCTTTGCATATCTTCTAAAGTAGGGGGGTTTCATTCTCTCAGCTGGAAAGCCATGTCAATATCAAATCCATCTACGAATTTTATTAGGGCTAAACTAGGTGGGGGTCTTAGATTTTGAGGGATGGCCTTGTACACACTATTGAATCTAGTGCAATAATCCTACACAGTCTCTTGTGGTCCTCTTCTTAGGTTTTCGTATTCAGATAGAATCTAAATAAGGTCTTTCTTTTTCTCGCACTTGTTTAGGAATTTTTGATATAAGGTTGCTAGGTTGTCTATATTGTTTGTTGCTAGATCTCTAAACCAAGTTCTAACTTCCCCAGTTAAACTCTAAAGAAATACTCTCATTTGCACATCATCGACATCTATTTCATAAATTTCAAGATAATAAGTGATTTTTTGGTGTGTTGTTGAGCTGTATAGGTACCGGTACCATCAAATTAAGTGATCTTGCTTTGGTAATCCTGAGGCATGGCACCTAAATTTGCTGGTAGAACCAGGGGGTGTACCTGTTTGCCATTGCTATAGGTAATGGTGAAACAACAACTAGGGTTGGAATAACATTAGATGATTGAGTTGTGGATGGAGGGGTAGAAGGGATGGTGTGATGTGGAGTGGTTTGAGGTTGAGATGTCTGAGAAAAAGATGATGAATTTCCAGTAACGGTTGTGATTATAGAGGGATTGGGTGTTCCTTCACTGGTAAGATCAAATTGTGTTGAGTTCTGAAAATTTCTATCAATTGACAAATTAGCTGCTTGGATCTCTAACTCTCAGATGAACTCCGCGTCTTAGACTAGGTCAATTAATTCAGAATCAGATGAAGTCTTAAACAAAGAGGTTTCATAATATTCGTCAAAGGATTGGTCTTCGAGGAAAATCCACCTAACAGGACAGGATGATGGTCTGAAGATGGGCCCAAGACTTACAAAACTTTCCTGTCTCCTAATAATTCTGGGGATCAGATTGGGGTTCTCAAACATTGGTGGTGGATTGGGATCAAGAATAGCTCTAGTGTAACGATTCCTTTCTGAAGCCAGGTTTTTAGGTTCTGTTTTTAATTTTCTTAACTATTATCAAAACAACTTCTATGATTTCTTTAAGATGCTTTTAGATTTATATTTCAAATATTCTTAAAGATTTGTTTTGACTGAAGAATTGGTGTCCCAAGTGGAGTCGCCACTACGTTATCACTTACATTTTCCTTGACGTTGTCAAAACAAGGAAAGGTGTCCAAGGTAACCACAAACCAACTTTTAAGTACAAAATCTAGACAATATATACTTAGAGAGGGCTCTCTCTTTATGATTTAGCTTTGTTTTATGGGATATTAGGCTAGTTATGAAAGCTTGGGGGTTTTGATTATGTTTGGTGGTGGAATTCATGAGCAGATGGATAGAACAGAGTACCTCAGTCCATTGGGCTATGGAGTGAACTGAGGATAACTTAAATTGATCAGGTCAATTCAATAAAGGAGGGCTTCACAGGGAAAGATAGTTAAACAAGGGACTATTGTTACCTATGGAGGGTGGAAAGGTCTTGAAAGGGAAGAAGGGCATTTAAGAATCCTTCAGCAAATTTCATTATGAGGGAAAATGGGTGATCATTAAAAAAAAACAATTAAGAATTTCTTATTAAATGATCACAATGATAAACTAAGGAGCAAGGAGAAGTTAAGAGTTTCGTGCCTATGATAGCTTAGAAGAAAACATTAAGAATATAAATACTTTTAAAGACAGAATGCAATAAAGCACTTTCTGAAATATACTTTTTCGTTTTTTTATTCAGAGATGAAACACATGTGAAATATTAAACTAGAAAATAGTAACACATAAGATATAGAATACTTATTTGTCCAACATTTGACACATGAATCCTGTAAAAGTCCTTTGCTTTCTTTCTTCATCTAGCCAACCATACAATAGTTGTTCAACAACACTTTTATTCCAAAATAATGAGTCTACAGAAATGTCTAAGAATCCACCCTAAGTACTTCGAATGAGGAAGCACTTATACAAAAAGTTACAAAAAAATATCTCCTAACTCAGGGAGATATATTCTAGGAATACTAAATATATTTTACATAAAAGTAGAGACAAATGGTCTCGAAGATAGAAATTAAAAGTGAACTGCTAGCTTGTTGTCCCTGTTTTTCTTGAGTGACTTGGAGGCAGGCCCTATGATTGAGAATATTGCTGACTTGCTCGTAATTTTTTGTTGGCTAATTGCTTTTGGCTTTTAACTGATATTCTTTAACTTATTTTGATATTCTTTACCTTATTTTACCAAAATTGACTATGGTAAATACTTCAACTTACTTTTTACCAAGCTAAATCATAAAATATATGTCATGTCTCTCCACCAATCATCCCTTGCTATCCTGGTCCTTTATAGTTTCTTGAAGATTTTATCAGCCTCTGTGTATTTTACAAAATTTGGTTGAACAAGAAACAAATGTTTCAATCCATGCTCAACATAAAAGAGCTTCTCCAAACTGTCATAGAGAATTGGCTTGTTGGTAATTCGTTAGGTGCAGATGAACTACCTAATGAACTAGGTTGGTTATTTGCATACTAATACAATTTGTCAACATAGTCCTCATGCCTCATTAACTTATCATTAATTACTAAAGCACTCGGAAGTCCTTTACAATGTAATATGCCAAACTTTTCCATTAATTCATTTATATCCTCCTGCATATTCTGACATTTCCTTTCCAGGTTCTGTATCGAAGACATTGTGGTCAAAAATTTCTTGATTTCAAGGATGGTTCCAGTTCTATATTCAAGATTCAGTTGTTCTAATTGATACCAGTTCTTGTTGTTCAAAAAGTTTATTAGTCTGATATCTTCCTAAGGTTTCCCTCCTAGCTCTTCCTTGGTTTTCGCAATTTCTTAAAGAGCAACCTTGACTAGGTCAATCTGTTCAAAAATGATTTGCATAGATTACCAAACATCATTTATTGATTGAGTGATGTTGGTCCATAGAATTTTCTTTATATCTGTTAAAGGCTTTTTTTCCAATGTTTTTACTTGTTGAGCCAAGCGTTTATTCTTCCTCACTTCTTCAGCAAAATAAATCTTTGACACATGATACTTCTGCTCCAACGTTACAATTTTTTTTTTACCTTCTGCAATTCAGAGATTTGGAGTTTCATCTCCTCCATCGATTTGATTATTTTTTCATTAGTCTGACCTGAAGTTCCCATCTATGATGTATCTATGTTTGTACCTATCACTGCACCTGTGATAGCTTCTGTTGTGGCAAAAGGGACATTTGGTGTAAGAGCAATCGCAAGAGTAGAACGGATTGTCGTGGAGACTACTCGTACTACATTTGAGGCTGAGAGGTTGACTCACTCTGCCTACCTTTTAGTTATTTCTCTAATTCATGCTCAGTCTCCTTCAATTGTTCATTTAGCTTAAGGACTAGGTCCATAATCTCTTCTTCAACCTTCATTTCTATACCTTCAGCAATCTATGGATGCATCAGCAATGGCAGTTTCAGCTACTTTCTAAGGGCAACTATATCTTCATTTTTCTTTTTGATTAGGGACTCTACAGCTTTTACATCGTTAGGGTTATGGCCCAATCCAATAATAAAATCCTCCAATGAATTTATTTTGTTGTCTTTAGCCTGTGAGGAGGCTCTTTTGTAACTCTAACTGGGTGGTAGTATGATTCAATGCATTCTCCAACCTGTGTGCCATCAAGGCCTTGCTTGTCAATGTTGAATATACCATTTCCCCAGTCTACTTATGTAATTCAATTTGATCTAAGGGTTGAATTTCCTTGGCCAAGACCTCAAAATTAGTTTTGAGGGAGTCTGCAAGTGTTTGAGGCTATTGTACTTTATGCTTTAAAAAGCTCATTTGCATCTTGCCTTCCTTGATGTCATAAGCTGACATCAACCTAGTCTGACTAGTAGGAGCCATCTTCATATACTGATTATAGACTTAGGCTCTTAATGGTTCATTTCTGACCTTTATCTCTTTGGATTTTTCTCTGATGACTAAGGACTTATGAAATTAAGCCCCAAAGGATGAAACTTTAGTGCTTTGTTGTCTTTCCAGCTCCTACCTTTACGAACTAGAAGGTATCTCACCTACTGGGAATGTATGCTGACTTTTTGCACCTTCTTTCCTCAAACTCCCTGTAGTTGCTTCAAAAATTTCTTCTTCTGAATGAGGATTTAGCCTATGCCTCTCAGCACTAGGCTAGTCTTAGGACCACTAGCAGGTGTAGCTAATTCCCTATCTCTCTTTAAGCTCTTTTCCTCATTTAGAGGACTCTGCAAAACTGGGGTTTCTCCCATGTTAACTTGAGTCAGGTGCTTCTGTGTTTGAGCTTGTTTTTGAGAGGTTTCAAGCTGCTTTGACATGCTTGATTGCTCTATTGCTGGAGTGTTGGTTTCTTGTTCTTTTCCTTGTGATGATACCGCAAATGGTGCACTAGTTTTCTGTGAATGCCTTTGAGAATTATCGGTTGTTGAGGCATTAGCCCCCGTTGTTGGCTTCAGAGAAGTCTCAACTGGTACCTGTTCAAAAGAATCCATGTCAAGTGTCTTTTCTAGGCCTTTCATTACATTTTCTACATTGACCTAATCACTATCCATCTCTGCAAGACTTCCTTCTCTCCATTCATCCATAATACCATATTGCTCAATTTTTGGGATACTGTGATGAAAATATGGTGATAGTCTATTTTTCATTCTCCTATCACAATTGAAACTGTGTGGGTCATATTTCCAACCAAAACTTTTACTTTTTCTGTTGCTTTGCCTGCTTCTCTATTGTTGTAGACAAATGGGTCTAGGTGTTCCTTGATTCTCAACTAGGCTTTCTTCTTGGCCTTGGGAAAGTGGATCTGATCTGAGTTTATCATTTGTATATAATACTCCAGTGCTGGTAACCTCATTGGAACATATTTTGGTAGCTTGAATGGAGGAAGCTCACAAACATATACCCTAATCTCTATGTAATTCTAGTACAGGTACCAATCACCTACCCCATACTATTTGGACAGCTGAAGGATCCTTTTGATTTCATCACTAATCCTAGGAGGAGGATTTCCTGTTAGCATTGTGGTCACTAGGTGGACAAATTGCTCAATGAATTCAATATATGAATAAGGGCAAGCTAAAGAATTGTGGAAGCATGGATTCCAAAAAATAACTGATCTTGAGTTACCTTTTGTATCAAGTTTATTGACATAAAATAGAAATTTGTCAAACTGATAGTAGAGGATAAGGTGACAGATGAATGTGGAATACTGGAACACTTTTTCGTTTTCCAGTCTCATGAATTGGTAATGGATTTTCTCAGCGATAAATACAACATAATTGTACTTGATAATAGGGGGTTGACCAGTGGTAAAGATGGACATCAAAACTATGGTCAATTCATCTACATATTCACTAGTATTAAATCCCATGACTGCAACTATCATATCAACTACAATTTTACCTATTTCTGTGAAGAAAATTGATAGATAAAGAGGAGGACTTTGTGGTTGGTGCTCTTTGTGCATGAACGTCTACTCAAGGCGGTTGAGTTTAGACTATGAAAATTTAGAGGATCTCTAAAGAAAATCTCCAAGGGAAATGGGAGTGAGGGCTTGACTAGGCTAAAATTGAAGCATCTCATTGATGGAGTTTGTAGTAATTGTGAAAAGGACAGTTTGAATTGAGGACATTACTTCTCTAAGGTTGGGATCATAGTTGTCATCACACTAATGGATAATTTCAAGGAAAATGTGCATAGAGGGGAGAAAATACATTGGTAGATTTGATTCCCACAGTCCTATGGCATCATGGCCATTCAAGTGATTATCTTTGCATTGGCAAAAGACTTTTAGATGGTTTTTATCAGTGTCCACGTCCTTTATTTGAAAATCTTTATCTTCTAGAGGCAGATAATCTAAGTTACGGTGGTGGGTAGTAATAGGTGCAATAGTTAGGGCAACGTGGGCTTCCATTCTAGTTCTTGTGGATTCAGATAGGAAACTGGGGTTTTTAAGAGGAATTGGTGAAAATCAAGGATCTGGGGAACTTGAATTTCAATTTAAAGCAAGTTAATTATGGTAAACTTTAGGGTTCTTTTCAATTAATTGCAAAGAAAGAAAGTATTGACAACATTTCTTGATGGGAATTGGTAAATATTTGTGGACAAACGATTTGATGGTTTGCATAGAAAGTCAAAAATTTGGCGGGTTTTAATATTTGGACAAGTGGCGTTAGTGGGCAAACGATTTGTTGTTTTATCATTAATGGGAGGTGGTAAGTGGTTTTCATCACACCGCTAATGGAGGGGAGGTGGTATTTGGGCTAAACCGAGTGATTCCATATGATGAGTGACATGCGGCAATGACACTATTTAGAAAAACACTTGCGATCATGCACTAATGTTCAGTTGTAGACGACCGTGTGATATGCATGACAAACGTCAGATCTGAGGGTCTTGATCGGATGGCTATCAGGGAGGTGAGGTGGCGGGAGTTTAATGGAGGGAGGGCCCGACATCATTAAAGTTTTTTAATTGCATCGGGAGTGATGGGATTGGTGTAAAAAGTTATTAATTAAAATGCGGGGGGTTAATTAATACCTATTTAATATGATAGGGTCGGGGTTCTTAATTAGTTATGGATTAACCAATTAATCCCAATTATTTATGTATTATGGCTATATTTAACTAAGGGGCAAGATATATAAGAATTTGGGGTTTTTACATAGTTAAAATAATACAGGAGCGGGTAACCTTTATAGGGGAACTATATAATAACATAAGTGATCAAATAATATGACCAAATGAATGGAAAAAGTGCTAAGTCTAAAACACTTTCATGTGTATGTTTAGAACTTAGGGTAGGTGAAAAATGATGGATTTTATGGAAAATATTTTAATTTCCCTAAGTAAAATAGAATTTTACGTAGGTAAACTTTATTAAAGGGAATGAATGATTTATGAAGGGGCGTGTTTATTGATGAATAGGCTTAAGTGCTTAAGGTATCATAGATTATTGCGCCAAGAGTTTGGTCATTCCAAAAGTCAAAGAAATTCTCTCAGCCCCACTAACTTGATAGATACCTTGGCACTTAGGGGCAATTAGTGAAAATTTAGGGGAAACGAGTATAGAACTTAATTATTTTTGACTTTTCTTTCCTGATGTGTTTTCTATGTGATACATCTATTTTCCTTGTGATGAAAGTAAACTATTTACACATTTAAACTTATCATTCACCACATATTATTTTGCAACCATCATCTACCTACCCTACCTACTTGACCTAGAATTTTCACTTCTTTATTAGGATGCACTTAGTCTAGCAAACCCTTATCAAACCTTTATTTTCTTCTACATGGTGATGGCCTATTTAAGTCTACACTTATTACATCCAAGGGCTCAGATTAAACTCTTGAGCTCCTTTTTTCATTCTACCTATCTACTTATCTGCCAATATTACACAATTTGGTCAGATCTTTATTCTCTATTTCTACAACATCAAATTGAAAAATAAATTAGCCAAGCTTAAACTGTTTGACTATTCATAAATTGTGGCATAGGTGAAAATCTGCACATGATTTTTTATTATACAAAAGTAAAAAGGTAGCGACATTTAGACTTGCACACTTTCCTGATCTTTCTTTTTGTCGGAGTTCATTTCCTTTCATATTTTGACCATCTTTTTATTCTTTTCACCCTTTGATTTTTCTTTTAGGGTATACCCTCTTTACATTTTTTAAACTTTTTGATTTTGTACCAATATAGAAAACCTTTGCAACAAGGTACGAACATATTACAAAGCTCAATAAGTCAATCATGATAAATGACACCTATTGGTATAGGGGCATAACACACTCATCCCTATACTTTTGACATTTATTATTATTATTACTATTATTATTTAACTAAGCCCACATTTAGAATTGTTTACATACTTACAGTACACTTACGCATCTACTCTATACTCTATAATTCATGTATTTATTGTTTTTTAGGGAGGGAAATTTTAACATTTTTCAAAAAATTCAGGCTTAATTTTGATGTAACAAAGCCTTCCCAATTCCAATCTTCATTTACGTTCTAAAACAAGTAGTATATTTTCAAATTTCATAGGGCAGAGGGAAAACAAGTAGATATTTTAACCTTTGATAGGGCGGGAGGGAAAAAAAGATTGAAGAGAGTTGTGAATTAAATTTTCACTTTTCATAAGGTAGAGGGAAAACCACGTAGAATATTTTCACTTTTCACAGACATGAGGGAAAACGAGATTGAAGAGAGTTTTGAATTAAGGTTTTTCCAGTAGCAAACTGATATCGAACCCCACCATTGGATCTTCAATCCATTAATGGCACCCATGTATGTTTCATTTCTAACCTCGCTACATTTCCACCCCACTTTTAGTCTTCTTCCACATAGGGAGGAGTACACACACCTTAGATCTCTAACCTCACCATTGGATCTTCAATCCATTAATGGTGCCCAGGTATGTTTCATTTCGAACCTTGTTGCATTTCCACCCCAATTTTAGTCTCTATCCACATAAGGAGGAGTACACACACCTTACATCTCTAGCTCAAAATTCACTATTTTTTTCATCCTTTCTTTTAAGTTTACGAGTAGCATATTTTCATGTTTCACGGGGCAGGAGGGAAAACGAGATTGAAGAGAGGTTTGAATTAAGGTTTTACTAGTAGCAGACTGATATCGAACCCTACCATTAGATCTTCAATCCATTAATGGTGCCTAGGTATGTTTCATTTATAACGTTATTGCATTTCCACTTGACTTTTAGTCTTCTTCCACACAGGGAGTACACACACCTCAGATCTCTGGATCAAAATTCACTTATTTTTTTTACCCTTGCTTTTAATTTTATGCTTCAATCTCTATGCCTCACTTTGTTACTATTTGCAGGGATAGCATTGGCATTTTATGACTTTTGGAAGCCATTTATTATAGTAAATAAGCAGGGGCAGAAGACCCAAATGAGAGGCTTAGATGTTCAAAATTTCTAACATTGTGGTCACCATGGTTGTTATGAGAATATTGTGCACCTCACTAGACTCCAATGGAATAAAAATGAAGCTCTAGAACCCTTGCAATGATTTCACCATTGGCAAGCTTCTATTCTTTTTATTCATTCTCTATTTCTAGATCAGTGAAATCGCCTTTAAATTATGAAAACTAGTAGAATTTATTTTAAAACTGGTATGATTCATAACTAAAAATTACTTAAATTTTTTGTGAATATTAAAATAAACCATGAAATTATCAAAATTAGTAGAATTTACTCTAAAACTTATATGATTCATAAATAAAAATTACTTAAATTTTTTGTAAAGGCTGAAATAAGGCAATACTCTACGATCTACTCACTCTTTCTCACAAACTTTGAGGCCCACCTAGCTAGACGATCTGATGTGCATTAAGGGAATTTCAACCCCTAGATTTGTTTGTGCCATATTCCATCATGTTGGTTCCATTTATAGGTGCATGTCAATTTTCGTTGTGGGTAGTTCTCTTATTTTATAGCAGCTAGATTTTTAGGGCCTGCATGTCAAACATAGCTACAAGGTATTGGTCCATGCATGTAATATACCCAATAACTTTTGTGCAATTTGAGGGTGTGGTACTTCAGATACCACCCAAATTTACACAAACACCGAACTTAGATTCACACGAATTTGCAAATTCACAAAAATTTACAAAGTAACTCAACTGAATAATTCACACAAAAAGTGAACCCAAATTCACACAAATTTACGAAGTAACTGAACTGAATTGTTTATCTTATTAACTATTTACTATTGACATGCATGAAACTATAGATTTATGCAACCTATATACACACAAGCATTCCATTAATCACGAATCCATAAATCACAAATGTGGCTAACACAAGTAGGGCAACCTAAAAATTATTTCAGCAATGAAATAAACCATACAAAGTTAGTAATAATTCAATACAACTCATATATACATTTAGGGATACTTATCTATCTGGAATTGTTCAACAGTTACTTGCAGAAGAGGGAAGTAATATCACAACCATATAACTGAAGATCAATCACAGTTCATATTTTACTCGATCACTCACTTCATCATTAACATTAGCACTATTTCACTTGATCACATGATCCATTGTTGGTAAGACCTTTGTTTGACAATAGACCACACTTAAGGGTATGCAAGTGTATTGTCTTATTGTCCATAAGCATAACTTAAATATAATCTCTTCACGAGTATAATTGATGGCTTTTACTATATTGGAGCATTTATATTTTTCCTTCTTTTATGGCTTGTCTCTATAGTGTTGATTTTACTAGGTCTACACTGTATGCATCTCAAAATTTCTCTTTAGGAAATCCTATTTATATTATTTCCAAGAAAAAATATCAGGAATCCCACTGGATGTTTCCCCACATTCATGGATGGCATCCCTGGTAAACCCATTGGCATTGAATAGTGCACCTCACCCAAGAGATTTCGAAAAGGGCACCTGCGAGCCCCAAATACCCAGTAGCATTAATGGCATTCGATTGGGCTAACCCCTTGGGCTCAATAAATCATAATCCACTACATTATTTTCCATATTAACATATTGATCCTATTTAGCATTTTGTTAGAGTAACCATAGCAATCCAACTTTGTTCCTATTTTTATTTTGGTTTTTAATTCCTTTTTTGGTGTGGTGACAACTTTATATGACTGTATACATGTTTATTTTTGTCAAAATATATGTTGAAAAGTAGACGCTCTCTTGCATTATACCTTTTCTATTATGTATTGATGGAGTTCAGTTTCATTAGTTGTGAAAAAAGAACTGTGTCAGGCATGTATACAAGGATTCTTGTATCACTATTATAATTTGAACATTGTCCTTAAACAAGCAAAGTAGATCCTTAATGCTACATGTTTACATCTCAGGGAACTTCCAATCCTAATAAATGATGTGAAATTTAAGTGTTTACACAATCCAAATCTCAGGTTTTGTGAATTCACTCATATATGGTCCTGGAAAAGCAAAGTGAAATTTAATTATTTCCAAATCTTAAGTTCGGTGAATTCGCTCATATTTCGTGCTAGAATATTTTTATCAGACGGGAATAATCTCTTTTAGTTGGATTCTAATTTTCAAAAAATAATACTAAATTTCTACTTGAATAAAATTCTCCCTGAAATGGCTTTGGGATTGAAAATTTTGTAAATATTTATAGGGAAACAACCCAAAATAATTTTTTGAAATTAGAGTTTTATAACACTAGGTACTAAAATAGCCTTCTATTTTCTGCCGCAAATGTCTGATAGGGTCTGCCCAGAAACTGATCAGAAAATTAGATAGATGCGCTAGACGGACTAAATAATTTTGAATGAATAATCACTTAACATAAATGATATATTAGGTTCCATAAATATATAACTTAGAAGCATGAACTAAAGAAAAAATCTGAATGAGATTGACATATTCTTAAATGAGTTGAATGAGGCCAGGAATAGCTTTAACTAGAGGGTGTTGAAAATGGATTTTGTTATGGTTGGATAGATTTAAAACTAAAAATTAGCAGGTTTCTTTCTTGCATAACTTGGAATATTTTTGTATCTCAAGTCCCAACCTTATTGAATAGTATGATTTATGCCTTGCAATGTTGACATATGTTGTGATACCACTTGCTATTAACCTAAACACTTTGGATGAAAATTTAGTTGTGAATTTTACTTTCAAAAGATATAAGTGAAAATATAGATTAATTTTCCCTTGTGTAGAATTTCCTTGAAATTATACTACTTCTTGATTGAATAAATACGAAACTAATTGTTGCACCAAGACAAAAAAATATCTCTACCAATTTGTAGTGGAATAAAATAGAAATAAAATACAGTCACACTATAGCAAAAAAAACAACAAATTTCTAGGGAACCCAACTGGGAAAACCCTCTGCGAGCTGTAGAAATTTAAAATACTATCCATATTAGACTTTGAGACACCTTCTTCAAGACTAGGTTCATCTATGATTATTGATTCCCATATTCATTTTCATAAGCATTAGGGTTGTTTTCTGTCAAACCAGCATAGCTACAAAGTGTCTCTTTGATTTCAGAAAGGAGATTAGGATCAACTTGATCCAAGAATCCCCTAGAAGGTCCATCATTAGCAGGAAGAAAGGTCTTTTATTTTATTTTATTTCATCACATGCATCCATCATAATAATTGATTTGTCTTCATTTCTTTCACAGTCATTTTCAATGTTAGATGCAAAAGGTAATTTAGTATGATATAATCCTTAGGTAACCAACCTCAGACATATTGTTGGTTAATTTATGTTGTTTGAAGTTTACTGAGTTTAAGTTTTATCATGAAACTACTAGAAGTGTACTAGCATGAGTGAGTTTATTATGTTGATAACAATTTTATTGTTGGATTTAGTCCTTGAAAGGAGCCTATAGTTGATGGTCAAAATTTCACATTCCTTTCATTTTTTATATTCACATATAACAAATATCTTTATGTTATATCATCTAGCTAGATATATACAGTAACAACCACTCAGAAGTTGGATGCCATCATTTTGGACCTTGAGATTACTTGACCTATCCTTGTTTGACTTAAAAATGTCATTAGATCTCATTATATCATCTATTGCAGAGCATGAATCCAATTTACCTTTGTTTCAGTTTAAAATGTAATTAGATCTTGCTGTATAATATTTTGTAGAGAATGAATACAATTTCTCATAGTCCATTTGCTTGAGGTATAACAAAGCTACTGTAATTCATTATACTTACTTTTCATATTCTATTTGGTGACTATGATTCAGCAGGCGACATGTACATTGGAAAAGGTGCATATTTAATGAAGTGTGGAAGGAGAGGGAAGCTTCAGTTATGTTCTTTCAAACTTTCTAAGGTATGTAATAAAATTTTTAAAAAATTCTCCAGAGAATGGTGTGCTTTAACTTTTTCTTTTGATAATGGATTATTTGTGTGATCTCTCCTCTCTTACATAGAATTATAGTCCAGATATACATGGTTTTTTGCGATATGTGGACAATGGATAGATTTACACTAGCCATTTATCTAGAAATTTACAATGTAGAAGATCAAGCATTTAGAGTTGAATATTTCCTTGCCACTAAATTAGAGTTGAAGAGTCAGACTCCTATTTGTAAGGAATATACCTCACTTTTAAATCAATTTATTGGAGACTCTGTATAGACCTTCCATGTGAGGGAAAATAATGATCACTACCATTGCTTAATCTTTCTGCAGACCAAGTAAACATTCAAAATGTGTATAAATTAGTAGCTCCTTGGAGAATCCCAAGAGTGGCGTTGTGATATCAACAAGAAATTCGTTTATTTTGAGTTCTTCATTAGTGCATTGATAGTATATTCTTTATTCCATATTATACCTCAACAATGTATGATCCAATTAGAGTTAAGACTATCATTACATTTTGACTTACCCTCTTTTAGAGGGAAACTAGAGTGTGTGTCAAGCTTGCACATCACAATTGTATCATGCAAAGTTTACCTAGGACAAGTTTTGTGGGTATAAGTAGCAAGATAGCTATTGGAATTCAAGAGGAAACAATACTACAAAGTGGGAAAGAGGTTTCATAGTTAACCTGGATTTCAAATTATGGTTGGAGTGAGTTTGTTGGCAAGATGTTGCATACCTCAACTTCCTTTTTATGGTTGAGTGCAAGATTGAATCCTTCGACATATTCCTCACTCAATTCTCATTAAGTGATGGGTTCTATTAGAAGTGCTTCACAACTATAAACTTTACTAGAGTTGTTCTTAAGTCTTTGGAGGTGGTTAGCTTTTCAAAAACTGCACGTAGGAGAAGAGGAGAAATAATATGCCCAACTAATTTGAAGTTATCTACCTGTGAATAGGGTGTACCCATTCATAAACCTAATTACCCTCTCTACTTCTTTCTAGTGAACAACTTTGGTACTTTTCATGAATCACGAGACAATTCCAAACCCATAACTATAAACTTCTTATTTAAATCTATACCCAATATATTATAATTTGCACAAGGAGAAGACCATTCTTGTTTCAAAAGAGCCTGCAATTGACTTTTACTATTCTATTTAATATTTTATGTATTTATTTGCATCCTTGATCTGTGACGTAAATATGCAACAAGCTACCTCACATTTTTATACCAACACTCCTAAAAATTAATAAAGTAAGCCCAAATATGTCATTTCAAATGATCTATGTAGCCCACCTTTTGGTTTTTCAATTATTGAAGTTGTTACCTATATTTATGAGATCTTGTACAACCGATACCATAGTGACAATATATGTTATAGTTTTATTTGTGTTTCTTTGAAGGTGTTTCTCCTTCAATAGAGCAACAATACACTGCAATTTCCATTTAGGGGAGAAGTGTACCCAATAGCAACCTTGGCCTATGTGCATATGGTTTGAATGCACACTAGTCTCTATCTATTGTTTCAAATGTGTTTCTCCTTCAAGAATACTTCATCTTAGTAGATCCTTTAGGTCTACACATTTAGTAGATGCATGCAGCCTTGGGATACATGTTGTAGATTATAGTTTTCCTATGAGGTTGTAGCAGGGATGAAAGAAGTGCATCGATTTTAGGCATGTTGTGGTTGTTGTATGAAAGAATGTTTGTTTAGTGTTTCCCAAACATAGACAACCATATTTAGTATGCTTTTATAGATTGACTTAGATGCTCACTTTTCCTAATTTAGGTGTTTTTCTTAGTTTTGTTTTATGGACAAATTTATCTTTAAGAAAAGTGCACAGTAGAGAAGGGTTCTATATTTTGAGCAAGGGACACACTTCTAGGTAGGAGGTACTCTATTCTAGGAAGATTTTGCCATGTAGGTTAGGTGCTTTATCCGAGACTCCCAAGAGGCGCTATTGTAGAAATAAGAAATTCATTTATTTTGAGTTCTTCATTAGTGCATTGATAGTATATTGTTTATTCCATGCAATACCTCAAGATTGTATGTTCAAATTACAGTTAACATTGTGATAATATTTTGACTTACTCCCTTTTAGAGGGAAACTAGAGCATGTTTCAAGCTCGCACATCGGAATTGTATCATGCAGAGTTTACCTGGAACGAGTTTTGTGGATCTAAGCATCCAGATACCTGTTGGAATTCAAGAGAGGACAATACTACAAAGTGAGAAAGAGGTTTCATATTTAACCTACCTTTCACAGTATGGTTGGAGTTGGTTTGTTGGCAAGATGCTGGATAACCCAACTTCCTTTTTATGACTGAGTGCAAGATTTAATCCTTTGACATATTCCTCGCTCAATTGTCATTAACCAATGGGTTTTCTCAGAACTGCTTACATCTATGAACTTTACAAGAATTTTTATTGAGTCTTTGGATGTGGTTATATTTTGAAAGCACACACGTACAAGAAGACAACAAATAATATGCCCGACTAATTTCAAGTTATATTCTTGTGAATAGGTTGTTCCCTTCCATAAACCTGACAACTCACTCTACCTTTTTCTAGTGAACAAATATGGGACTTTTCATCAATTGTGAGATAGTTTCAACCCCATAACTATCAATTTCTTATTTAAAGTTATACCCACTAGATTAGAACCCACACAAGGATAATTCCATTCCTATTTCAAAGGAACCTCCAATCGAATTATACCATGCTATTTAATATTTTTTGTATTTCTTTGCATCCTTGGCCTATGACATAAAGACATAGTAGGATACCTTTCATTTTCTATACTAACACTCCTAAACAATAATAAAGTATTCCCAAATCTGTCATTTCAAATGATCTATGGATCTCACCTTTTGGTTTCTCAATTATCGAGTTTGTTACCTATATTGATGATATCATTGACAATCATGGCCACAATGACAATATATGTTAGAGTTTTATCCATGTTACACTAAAGGCATTTTTTCTTCAGCAACACTACAATATTCAATGTTAAGCTTCTATGATCCATATTCTGAATAATAGAAACATTTTCGGAAGAAATAACATTAGAAGAATAAGGTTGACACATTTCAAACCAACCAGTGTGGTTCATCATCAGGTCCTAATGATGAACCACACTGGTTGGTTCGAAAGATGTTGACCTTATTCTTTTGATGTGATTTCTTCTGAAAACACTACAATACATTGCAGTTTCCATTCAACAGAGAAGTGTACCTAGTAGCAGCCTTAGTTTTTGTGAAAATGGGTTGAATTCATAGTATACTTTATCGATTGTCTTGAAGGTGTCTCTACTTCAATAATACTTCATTTGAACAGATCCTTTCAATATACACCTTTAGTAGATGCACAAAGCCTTGGGGTACATGTTATAAATTCTAGTTTTGTTGTGAGGGTATAGCAACAATGAAAGAATCACATCAATTTTAGGCATCTTATTGTTTTCATATGAAATTATTCTTGTCTAGTGTTTCTGAACCTTGTATAGAGCCATGTTTATTAAACTTTTATAGTTGTACTTAGATGCTTACTTTTCTTAATTTAGGTGTTTTTCTTAGTACTATTTTATACACAGATTTATCTTTAAGAAAAGTGCACAGTAGAGAAGGGTTCTATATTTTGAGTAGGGGACACTCTTCTAGGTAGGAGGTACTCTATTCTATGGAGCTTTTGTCATTCATGTTAGGTGCTTTATCCTAGAAAAAGTTCCAAGTCCCTAAATTTTCCAAAAACCCACCTAAGCCTAGCTATCTAGCCTAAAATCCTTTACATTCTAGTCATCTCTTGGTTGTGATTTCATAGGGAGAGCCCTCTCTAGTTTGGTAGGGCTAGATACCAAACTAGAAGCTTGTTCTATGGTTACCTCCATCAATCTCCTCATCATCCTAGGACATTATGGAGGATGACAGAGGGCATGACATCTAGGGAGTGCCAAGGCATTCTAGTGAATGTAAGGTTCCCAAGTCATGGAAACATGCAATGCTAGTTGTGGGGTCATCACTGCAAAGGTGTGTTAGGGAATGCTAGGGCATGCTAAGATGTTCTTCATAGTATGAAGACTATCAAACAAGCTATGATGTGCCAAGTGTTAAGGCATGAAAAGATGTACAAAGGTTCCAAGTCCTTGCCTCCTCTTCTTCCATATGTTATCTACTTATGACATTTCCTTTGCAATATTTGGTGCATTGATAGTTATAGGTCATTTATAGGTTAAAAATTTCTTCAAAGTTTCACTTCTAATTGATTATTCAGTTGAACATATTGATTCTCTTATACAAACTACTTTTTCCTCCAACAAAATTTCATAACTTCAATAACCATGAGGTAGTGACCTACAAATTCAATGTTTCTTTTCTTGTTTAGTAAAATATTGCTAAGACATTAATTTATTGAAAGTTGTAGAATTTACAATTATGAAGTTTCAAGTTCTAATTTTTAAAAATATAATTCTTTAAAGGGTGCTAGCTGAATGGAAAAGCACCTACTTTACAAGCAGGAGGTTGGTAGTTCGATTCCATCGTGCCGTGACATCCATATGGAATGGTGACAATCACGTTTTAGTGACAGAGGCTCTTTTGACCATCACCAATGCGCTTTGGTGACATTTTTCGACCCTCACCAAAAATATGAAATAGTGACGGTCAATGAACGACACCATATATTATCATCAATAATGACGACCATCAAGGATCCGTAACCATAAATTTTTGTTTTTTATATGAAATGGTGATCGTCATTGGCCGTCCTTATAGTCATTATTTGTGATGGAATTTGAATGTCACCACAACACCTATACTTCTAGCAATGTAGCTTTTGGTGACAGACAATGAACATCATCATATATATGCACCAATAGTGACGATCATTAAAGATCCATCACAATAAATCATTATTGTTGGTATGAAATTGTGACGGTCACTATCTGTCATTATAATCAATATTTGTGATGGACCTTGAATGTCACTATAACACCTATACTTTTTCCGATGCCACCTTTGGTGATGTTCAGGTTTTGGTGACCTAGGATATGGTCTGTCACCATTTCTCGTATGCAATGGTGATGGTTGCTATCCGTCATTATAAATCATTATTGGTGACAAACTTTGAATGTCATTACAACACCTATACAGTATACTTTTGGCGACACCACCTTTGGTGACGTCCAGTTTTTGGTGACTGAGGCTATGGTCCATCACCATTACTCATATGAAATGGTGATGGTCACTATCCATCATTATAAATCATTATTGGTGACGGAATTTGTATGTCACTACAACACCTATACTTTTGGTAATGTTCCAGCTTTGGTGATGAATGCTCTTTTGACCATTACTAATGAGCTTATGGTGACATTTTTCACCCCTCACTAATGTCCTTTTTTCTTGTAGCATTACAACAAAAATATACTTTGACTTGAGAAAATAAACTATTTTTGATATGCCTAAAGATATTTAGGGTGAATTGAGCAAATATGTATCGTTTTAAGAAATTGAGACCTCCAAAAATCAACACGAATAAGACCATTGCCTATTTGTCTCCCATTTAAATATTTGGCAACTGACATAGCATCCTATAGTTTTTAATACTCAACAATGGCATATTCCTTATCACAGAAAAATTTAAGTATTGCACATGTCCAAATTTTGGAAACTCAACTTCCATCTATTCTTTTGTGACAATTTGACTTACGTTGCACACCCAAAGATACTTACTAGGAGTTCCCTATAGCAAATGGAAAAATGAAATATCTATGAATGGATTCTTATTCTTGAAATCTAAGCCATAGAGGAAATACCAGAGCTATTCACCCTTATTCTCATGGGCGTGCCTATCACCCATGACAAGAACCAAATTTATATAAAGAAAAATGTATCCCAACTTCTTATTTATGTTTTCCATGTGCATATATGAAAGTGTGTATCTTACTAGAAACAAACCATAAATTCAATGAAAGATAATTTCCACTTGATAATTTCCAAACCATGAATGTATGCCCCAATCCCCACACTCTCTTCTCATGTTGTATGAATAAAAATACAAGTCATAGTTGGAGCCAATTCAACTAACACATCTGAGTATGTAGCAGAGAAAGAGGGAAAGAGTGTCTAGTTTATGAAAAGGAGAATGGTCCTTGTCCTCATCCTATACATTTGTGCAAAATATAAAGAAGAGATAATTAATTACGAGTATCAAATATTCTATTGTCATAGTAAATTTTCCCCACAAAACTCCCAAGAACATAACACTTATATCATAGATACGAGATTTTCAATAATCCCCTTGAGATTTGTCTAGGCGACAATTTAATCTAGAGTTAGGCTTTTGTTCAAAAAATTTCCATGCTCACTAAAATGAAAAAGATCCATATCATCATAGGCACATCTATATTTCAATTTACTGCAAAGTAATTTTAGGTAGTTTTTTCAATATCACTGTTGATTACACTTCCAAAAAAGTATCTTAGAGAGAAAGTGATAGACACTACATTTGCAAAGGAGAATGGTCCTCATCCATTGGTTACCAATCTATAAGAAGCACAACATAGGGTGAGAAGGGTTATCTTATCAAACTATAATGACCATGGTCCTCATTAGAACACTGAAAATCATTTGTTATCATAGTTATTACCATATATGAGTAGTTGTAAATCTTGTAGATTCACAAAATTGGCATAAAAAATGTGTTTCTGTGATAGTTGAAGATGAATCTTGAATTTTTTATCTCCCTACAAATTTTAGCTATCGAAGTCTCAAGTCCATAGCAAACTATATCATTCAATGAGATTTTTTAATCATGTCCTTGACATTTCTTTTAAAAAGGTTTTGTATCCCCTTATAGAGGATTTAATCTAGAGTCTAGTCATTGTTCATTATTTTATTGTGTCTCTCAATTTCAAAAACTCCATATCAAGATTGACATAATTGTATTTTAATTTCTTAAAAATATCTTTAAATAATTTTGCAAAAATCATTCTTGAACAATGATCCTAGTGAAGTTTCAGCCATGCAAAGGATACCCACTATTAAGCAAACTGAAAGTGAATCACATACCAACATTTTTCTAGATTATATGAGCATTAGAGAATGTACCATCTTTGCTATCACCACATCAATTTCATTTTCATAGGAAATGGAAAGATCTTCCAAAGTGTCAGCCAATTTATTGCAATGTCCAAACCAAGGAGCATAGAACTCCAAAACTATTACAAACAGTCACACAACAAAACCATTCACATAAGGACCAACTGGCTTCAGAATTTTACTTTGAAATATGGCCTAGCTCACTGAAATAATCATAATAGATTTGGAAAAACAATTCTAATTAGATTTTCTTCCATTATTACTCATGGGCTTTGAAGCGAAATAGATGAGTGAAGAACAAAAAATCATTATAATGATCCTAAAACAAGGAACTAAGGATTAAAACACTCAACATAGTGGTCCTAAAGATGGTAACAATAGAAACAAACAAGCAGTTTGTTCATGCAAAATTCCATAACATTACACAAAATAAATGTTTTCACTTCATATTTTCATTCTAAAAACTAAGAAAGTTAAAAAACACAATTGTAGATTGGAGAATGAAATATTGTAATAATTGAAATCCAACTTTCCTAGAATGATCAATAATTGAACATTATTTTTATTCAAGCTACTATAGTTACGCTTATAACAACAATTTTAGTTTAGAATGACTACAATTTTAGCACTTCTAAGAGTGAGGAATGACCTCCTCTTTGAGGCTTGACTAGAATGAGTAGTTTTCATTAAAGTGGCTTTATTTTGATGCTTACAATGGATTCTTAGAATGAAAATGAAAAAAATTGCCAAATTGACCTAAGTCTAACAAACTAACAGAAGAATAAACTAGAATATGACCTATAGAGGAGACTCACAAATAGACATGCATAACAGTGTAAATACCACCTAGAATTAACAAAGAACGCAAAAGACTTAGACCCATTAAAAGTGGCGTAATTGTAGTTTTCTAACAAGTGTCAACTCACTCTAGGTAAAAGCCACCTCTAAGCTTAAAATAGAAGTCAAGGGATATTCAAAAATATCCCCATGGTCCAAAGATAAAGCTACTAATCAACAAATCACATAACCTAGGAACCTAAAAAAGCTTCTGCAGAGCTAGTGACATATAAAACATAAGCATGAAAACACCAAAAGGATCATATGGGAGATATCAGAGCTAGGTTCATCCTAGCCATAGCTAACTCAGTGGTCTAGAACATCATTCTATAATTTTCAATCAATTATGCTTGTAGGACAACTATATATATTTATGTTACCAAATATTTAATGCACAAGGTGTGAGTGTTAAGGAAAAGGTAAGGGATTGTGTCAAATATTAAAAGGGGAACTGGAAAATAAAAAGTAAAAATTAGAATAAAATGTGGGTTTTTGGAGAAAAAAATATAATTATGAGAACACATATATAAGAAGTTCTACCGAAAATGGAGGGGAACCTCTTCTCCAAGTCAATCATTTTACAAATTATTTGTTCCGTTATACCATTTGTAGTTTGACTATGTGAAGCTCAACTTATATTCCACAGTGCATGAATATAACATTAGTATTTACACAGGTTGGTGCTACAACCAAGGATGAGAGATATTTCAAGGATGAGTTTAAGATGCAAGTGAATGGGAGGCTTCTAATTATAACATTAAAGAAGTAATCTTAAACTTGTTGTTAATCAGTTTGGAAGCATTGGTTATAGTTGCATGAGAATAGCATTTCAATAGGAAAATAAAGAGAATATGATGTCAATTAACGGTGGGGAACTGGGATGTTCATTGTTATTTCTACATCCTTTTGTACAATATTAGCACGGAAGCATAATTAGTATTGTTGTAGGTTGTGTGCCTCATAATGCTTTTTCCCATTTCCTATTTTTTGATTCATTCCTCAACACGTGCATCTTCACAAAATCACAAATCAATCCATATTGAAATTAGCACCCGATGCAAGAGCATCTAGCTGACAGGACAAAGACGCTGATAAAGGAATATGGTTTCTGAATAGGGCAAAGGGATTGATTCATGCAGTGGGAAACCTACTTGTTTCCTTTTATTTTCTTTATCATTTTCTTTTATTAAGTTATTTAGAGATACTGTAATAGGAAGTAATTAGGAAATTTAATGATTAGATTAGGGTCACTGTTTTGAGACAAATGAGTTATTATTGTAGAAAGTCATAATAAAAGAATGTACGAGAAAATCAAACAAATTCAGTATGTAAACTAACTATTGTAACTAATTGACAAACTAGACAAACTGCGAGCAATTGGAGCAATTGTAACAGTGCTATTAAAGAGAAAAACTAAGCACAAAAGAAAGGTTCAGAATAGGAGTAATACTCAGAGAAGGAATACAAACAGTAAAACAATTTTCTGTGCATATATCCTCACAGTGTTCCATTTATGTCTGAATTCTTTTAACAGAGAAACTATTGTATGCATATCATAAAAGTTTGGTCATAAAACGAAGTCAAGGAAAAGAAATCTTCGAACATCGAAATTATCAAGTGAAAACAAGAAGAACAATGTTTGTCTGCAGACACTCATACACCAAGAAACCACATCGTGCAACGGGAGTCATTCCTTGTACTTTTACATACGAAAAAGCAAGGTTATTAATGCAAGGAAGAGAACAACCATCATATAAACTAGGTATGCAAACTCTTATGGCATAAAAACCTTTTCAATTCCATAAATTCATTCATAAGTCTTTCAATAAAATTTCATTCATATTCCATATTCAAAAACAATTTGAGAACGAACCCAATTCGCAGATTGGGAACTGTAATCCTCAACCACACAAGCCCAAATTCCATACATTTTTCCAAGCCGACGCTTACATCCTACATCAAAGACCCTAACAAGAGAAGACTCCATAATAACAGAGACAGAGAAACCTACGACCCAACTGACTCATACGTCGAAGAGACGCAGACAAACAGAAATGGACAAACAAAGTAGAGCTACGCGGAACTGAATGAGAGTAGTCGAAGGCCCCAGCACCGAAACCCTCGGTCGCTACACCTGTAAAGACACACAGCAAAACAAGTATTAGAAATGGCGAAAGAGCCTGTATAATTCCACATAAATTCATAGTAACATAGGAACGAAGGATTCCCTTACTCAGGAGCCGTTGTTGTAGATCTGATACCACTTGTTGTATATCTAACCCAAGAATATTATAGCTCTGATATGAAAATATGCAAATAGACCGAGAAATAATATGAAATGATTCTTTATTGATGAAACCCTTAAGGTAGGGCAACACTATACATTCACTCCTTAGGGAAGGAGAATACTCCACAAGCCATATGCTTGTTCGTACAAGAATACTTCTCTTCATATCTCTCCATGTGGAGTCTCTAGCCTCTATATAGGCCTCATACATACAATACCATGCATCATTACCATGGTTTCCTGATACCATCAACTAATACCATGGGCCCCTTATATTATTATTAAATATTTGTGGTCCCTTACATGACATGGGTTAACCACCTTATTTATTACTATGGCCCATCCCATTATTACATTATTACCTTGGGTACCTCCCTTGGTACCCCATATTATCCCCCCTAGGTATATAACAAGAAAGACCTCAAGATTCGCATAGAGATGGGTGACGATGAAAGGTATAATTTTTCAGGAGTGGGCATGGTTCCTTTTTAGAGGGAGTATGGAGCTCTTATCACCCTGACAGATGTGAAGTATGTGCCTGGACTGAAGAAGAATTTGGTATTTATCATAATGTTGGAGGACAAAGGCTACGATGTTATCTTCAGTAAGGGAAAGGTTTTCCTTAGACACATCACCATCAGACAGGTGAAGCAGATCAGTTCACGAGTCAAGAACCTATATGCTCTGGAGGTTCAAGATGCATGCAAAGCCTTGAGGAGCAAGGAAAATGTTGGAGACTTGGTTGTTCAGAGGGAGAATAAATTACCTCTCAACATGTAGCCACAGAAGAAGTCTCAGACAATTGTGGAGGAGCCACAATTGAAGATGTTGAGAGAAGACCGAGTGGAGGCATCCACTCATGTAGAGACCTCTAGTAGATGGAAATTTCGAGCCAAGTTGGGAGAAGGATCACATGAAGCCATACCTCTAGGTGTGAGGTGGGGCGATGTGAAGTGATAGTCCCAAGAAGGCTGAAATTGGGCAGGGTCCTTTGAGAGGTTTTATCTCATGGATCATACCTTGCTATAGGAGCCCAAAGTGCATCGTAGTGGGAGGAATCAGTGGGATTGATGCAGTCAGAGAGCAAAGTGACATAGCCTAGAGCAATCAGATACTGAAGAGCACAGAGAAGGATTGAAAATAATGCAGAAATGTTGAGTTATCAGAAGTGCAGAGTTTTCAGCCAACAGAGGCAATAGCAGTCAGAGACTTTGATAACAGATGCATCATATTGATTCAGGTTGGATGTTTTTTTCTTGTTTCTGAAGTTGCTGGTACAACAAAACTTGAGAGAAGTGTTGCATGCAAAACATTCCAAAGGTTCAAGATCGAGATCGAGTTGAATTCCTTTGTTGTTGAGAGGGAGCATTGAAAAGCAACAAGAAATGTTAAAAATAGAATCCAGAATATTCCAATTTTAATTTGTCCTTGAATTAAAATCGAGAATTAAAATTCAAATTTAGTCTCACCAGATACTTGAAAAATATTTAATTAATTCATCTTGTGTTAATTAGTTGGAGAAATTCAAGCTAGAAGTCTTTTTGAAGTCTTGCAATAATTATACCTTAAATTAAGGAGATTATCCCTTAATTAAGGAGATAAGGACAAGTTATATTTGAGTTGTAATTAGTTAGCTTAGTTTACTAAGTTAAGTCTAGTTAAATTAGTTGAAAACTATTTGAGGAACTAATTGTGAGTTTAGTCAGTTAATGCATGCATGCATCCAACTAGTGTACTCCAAATAACTAAAGATTCTCTCATCGATAACTCATGCATGGCTATTCCGACAAAGACCCAGTTGAGATTAAAGACATGGACAGTGTACTATCAATTGCATGAGTTTTCCCATAAAGGGAACTCATCCATGCAGAAGGAAGAAGGTTCCTTGAGGATTGCACAGTTTTACAGGGTGTGAGATCAATGTTACACTTGGTAACAGGAGGATCACCCAAGAGAAACTGTGTCAGGAAATAGGAGGCTTGGAAGGCAGAGGAGAAGTTTTGTGAGAAGCCTTGTTTGCCTGTGAGAATCCAGGATGATTGTACTGAGAGTTGGCTAGCTATGAGATCTAAATCTTTGTGTAATTCTAATATATTTCCACCTTGAATGATAATACAGATAGCGGGGTTTTTAGCTGAGGCTTTCCCAAGAGTATTCTTCTGCATTTCATATCTATTGATTCATCTTCTGCTTATATGTGTTCCACCTAATCTTTCTCAAATCTATTAAGCTTCTTTAAGTTTGATTGTAGAAGTAGATTAAAGTATATGGCTTTAGTTATATTACATTATCAGGTTGATCTAGAGTCAAAATTTCTACATGGTATTAGAGCTAGTTGATCTATAGAGAAATTTCTACATGGTATAATAGAAAAGCTTATCGAAGCTATGAACAACATACTGAGAAGAGAAGTCAAAGTTTGAAGTTTTTGGTTGCAGGTACAAATCGAATTCATCTCATACTTCAAGTTGGTCAATGACATTCTATGGCTTGAGACTCAAGTATGCCTTGGATGGCATCTCGAATTACATAGCATGGAAAGATCACATGGAGGCTATATTAGAAGACAATGGCTTGAAGGTTTTCATTAATCCAGAAATCCCAAAGCTAGCTTCAACTAATGTACAAGATTTCGCTGAGTGGAAGAAGTCTGTGGTGAGGGCGAGACAAATCATCCTTGAGGGAGTTCGATACCATATTTTCTCGAGTCTCCGTGGGAAGGATACTCCATATTCAATGTGGAAGAAATTGAAAGTCCTCTACCAGAACAATAGCGACCAGAGGAAATTGGCACTCAAGGACAAGCTTCGAAGAATCAAGATGGAGAACAGTGATACTATTTCCACATATCTGAACAAGCTCACCACCTATAGAGATGAGCTTGGAAGTGTGGGAATAACTACTACTGGTGAAGATATGGTGAGCCTCACTCTCGTCAGCCTTCAAAAGAGCTGGAATATCTATCATGACTCTGTGAATGGAAGGGAGAAACTGTTGTATTGGGAATGACTATGGTCGAACCTCATGTAGGAGGAGATCAGGAGGAGCACTTGAGATGGTTCTTCATCCAAGAATGATGATGCAGAAAATCTGGCCTTAGCAAGTAAGGCAAGGAAAGGGAAGGAGAAGGATTCTCATTCCAAATCAAATCCTTCTCATGGAGGGAAGAAGGTTGACAAGTCTTAAGTGAGATGATTTAATTGTCACAAGATGGGTCATTATGCAACTAATTTCCCATCGAAGAAGTCCAAGAAGGGATCCTCGATAAGATCGGAAGGTGAGGCATTAGCGTCTTAGTTCGAGATGGAATTTACTCTCATCGCATGCATGCTATCATCGATGATGGGTGGTGGTTGGTTTCTTGACAGTGGAGCCTCATTCCACATGACCGGCGATAAAAGTTTATTTAGCAACTTGGAGGAGAAATACCTCAAGATTCACATAGAGATGGGTGACGATGAAAGGTATAGCTTTTCAGGAGTGGGCATGGTTGCTTTTTAGAGGGAGCATGGAGCTCTTATCACCTTGACAGATGTCAAATATGTGCCTAGATAGAAGAAGAATTTGGTATCGATTGCGACGATGGAGGACAAAGGCTACGATGTTGTCTTCAGTAAGGGAAATATTTTCCTTAGGCACATCACCATGACACAGGTGAAGTAGATCAGTTCCCCAGTCAAGAACCTGTATGCTCTTGAGGTTCAAGATGCATGCAAAGCCTTGGGGAGCAAGACAAATGTTGGAGACTTGGTGGTTGAGAGGGAGAATAGATTACCTCTCAACATGCAACCATAGAAGAAGTCTTAGACAATTGTGGAGGAGCCACAATTGAAGATGTTGAGAGGAGACCGAGTGGAGGCCTCCACTCATGCAGAGACCTCCAATAGGGGGAATTTTGAGCCAAGTGGGTAGAAGAATCACATGCAGCCATACCTCTAGGAGTGAGGTGGGGCGATGTGAAGCAATAGTCCCAAGAAGGCTGAAATTGGCCAAGGTCCTTTGAGAGGTTTTATCTCATGGATCGTATCTTGCTATAGGAGGCTAAAGTACATAGTAGCGGGACGAACCACTGGGATTGATGCAGTCAGAGATCAAAGTTACAGAAGCTAGAGCAGTCAGATACTAAAGAACGTAGATAAGGATTAACAACAGTGTGTTGACATGGCAAATGTTTGTTGTGCCAACAAGGGGAACTAACCCGATTGCAAACCACAACTAGATCTGCTTTCATTTGGAATGGCTAGTTCCGACGGGTTTTAAAGGATCCCGTAAACTGTTATAAGTGTTGAAAGATTGATTCCTGGAGGAAGAATTCAATTAAATAAACAAAAGAAACATCTAACCTATATGTATCAAATCATATCTACACTAATTCTAAATACTTATGCTAATCCTAACTCTTCTAATCTATCCTGTAGGAGCATAAAAAATGAGGTTAAACATCATATATAGATTCCAATTCCTAATGAATCAATTACTGGTTAATAGATGAACAAGGTTGTATTAAATCTTAATTGCAATCTAATTACTTATACATGAATGCACATTCCTTTCCATACAAATAAAACTTGCAACTAATGTTTAACAAGGTCTCGAATCAGCAATCACTCATGAGTTAACCATGGTAACAAATCATATTTGAATAACCAAGACTAGTCATGAATTGTTTGTTATCAATATGGATAAAAACAAATCACATTTATATTTATGCCAGCAACAACATCCTAATTATAAATCCCTGAAGCTAGAGGCAAATGAATCTAAAAAAGGCTCTTTCTTGACGAAATAGTCTTGTTTATTAGCACAATAAATTAAAAATTGTTCTTCCCCAAAGAAAAATTCCTCCCTTCATCTCCGGAGCTAATATTTATGCCAAAGGAACTAACCCTCTGATCTGAATCGGATCGATAAATGACTTTCATAGAACCGTGACAAAAATAGGTCGAACAAATCCTTGAAGAATCCAAACCGTAGTCAAAAACACCCTAAACTAGTGGCCATGGCAGCCGACATGGAACGACGAGGACCTCGGTCAAAGCACGCTAATTGAGGCCCTTGGAGACTGTGCAGGAGGTCAAAATAGCCCCTGGGAGCCCTGGATCGGGTAAAGGAGCTAGGAAAATAGGGCTGAAATGGTAGAGCTTAAGCGCTTGGTCACGCTGGGAGTCAGGGGACCACGGCCTGAAAAAGGTAAAAATCGCCAACATACGACGGTGGGACCCACGACCTAGAAACCGGCGGTTTGATCAGGACGCCCTTGAATGGTAAGCGATTTTGGAGAAAGAGGAGCGATCATAATTAGCCATCAATGCGTGGCAGTGGAGGAGAGAGAAAAACCACCGCAATCACGCGTTATTGGTCAAGCAAGTCAACCGCGCTCGACGTACGAATGAAGTTGGATCTGGAAGAGCCTAAACCGGATGGCTGAGATTGCGCCTGATAGACAGAGTGGAATTGATAGGGGATTAAGCCACGATTTAAGAGGATTTGGAATCTGTTGACCGCCACGGTGGAGAAAGCAATGAATCGACAAGCAGGCCGGTGCAGTTCCTATGGAGACACGTGGCTATTTCCTCAGCATTATGCTGATGCCAAACAGGGAATTCTAAGCACACAGGCGACAGGTGACTTAACGCAGGAAGGAGAGGAAATGAACAGACACAGAGGTCGAATGGCTAAAGCCATGAGCAGAGATAGTGAACAGGAGAGTAGAAGAGAGATTCAGTCGAAGAGTCCAAGCGACCAAGAGAGACAGTGAACAGTGAACCCTGAGAGGAGAACTGAGCACAAAGAGCAGTTAAGCCAAGCAGAGGAGACAGAGGGCCGAACTGACCATAGGCAGCATCGAGCACCAAATAGCTTGAAGAATCAAGCCTTCCCATAGAGGAATCTATCTGGATTGAGCATCACAGTTGGCTCTTTCCACTGTAGATCGAGAGTCACAGAGTAGGTAGGAAGAATAAGAGTTTGTGTACTCCAAGTGGCTTGGGGAATCCAAGAACCACCCTGTCAAGCACAATCTGCTTCAAGAGAACTCATATTGAGTCCCTGCATTTGTAACTCTCTACTTAAAGACACAATAAAACAAGGCCACCATTGAAGCTGGACCGGAGACGTAGCCCTGGAGACTAGGGTGAACTCCTTATTAGAAATTGTTTGTGTCTAGTATTGCTTACTGTATTTCTTTGTTGTCTTTCCATTCAAAATGTCTTTGTATTGGCAATTTGATCGATCCGTTGTTTCAATCACACAGAACACACACCAGCACATGAGTCTGTAATACCTTTGATTATTAAATCTTCGACTGAGGTCAGTCATAGGGTGAGAATCAGATCAAGTGGTATCAGAGCTCTAGGCTATAAGGTTAGACAAGCTTATGTTGGTTTAGCTGTGAATGATCACTAGATCAAAGCTCAAATTAGGAGAGGGAGAGCTGGTGGAAACTAATCCTGAAATTGGGAGAGTCTATTTTCGAAAGACAATGTCAAAAGAAGGTTCTACAGGGCCAGACCCCTAGTTCGTAGAAAGTTTCCTAGCTATGAAGTCTATGGTAGAAGAAATGTATAGGAAATTTAGAAAGGATAAGGATGAAGATTCATCAAGCTCTAAACAAGATAAAGAAGAAGATGAATCTCATTCTCATGACCACTCTAAAGGAAAGGGAAAGAAGAAATCTTTCCTACACCTCCTAGTATCCCTATGCATAACAAGAAGGCATCCTTGAATAAATTGGATGTCAAATTTGATTTGCCTATATATGATGGAGAGCTAAATGCTGAAAACTTGGACAGTTGGATTAGACAAATTGATGTCTATTGTAGGGTACAAAACATAGACTCAGCCAAGGCTAAGATTCTGCTGGCAAGCCTATGCCTGGGAGGCACTGCCTTGGTTTGGTGGGAAGGCAGAACCCAAGCTGATGTGAAGAAGCATGGTAATACCATCTTTGTCTGGACTTACTTTGTCTCTACCATCAGAAAGCAGTTCTATCCATTGGCCTACACGCAACAAGCCATTATGAGTTGGAAATCGCTTCGGAAGTTTAAAGGGCAAAGTGTGCAAGGGTATAGTCAAGAATTCAGAAAGAGATCATTGATGTTGGGCATCTCATTAGAATCACCAGAAACTATTTTGAAGTACATTGGTGGTCTACACAGCTACATGAGGCATACCATCCTCATGTTTAATCCCACTAGTATAAATGAGGTATCTGTACAAGCTACTCATCTAGAAGCTAGAGGAAAGAATGGAAATCCAAAAGTTGGGGGACCATCCCAACCCACTGTAAACAAGAGCAAGGAGAAAAGAAAGAAAAACTAGAAATCAAGGAAGGCTAACACTGCAAAAGAGGCAAAGCTTCATGCACTCACTGTAAAAAGGACGGGCATGATGATGAGCACTATTAGATTTTCCATCCAGTGCTGAGGCCTAAGAAGTCTGAGGGAAAGAAGAAGAAGACTGTTGTAGCTATTCAGAAAGTTTTGGGGTCAGACTCGGGAGATGAAACAATCATTGTAGCCACAGGTATAAAAGGTAAGAATTCTGAAGCATATACTAGTAATTCTACTCAATCTGTCATTGATGAAGAACATAAGAGGAGAAGACATGAGCTTTTCCATATTTGAGTCATTTCCAAAAATAAAAAGATTGATACTTTGTTTGATAGTGGCTCACAAGTAAATCTAATTTCTGAAGCAATTGTAAAGAAATTGGGATTAATAAATACACCTCATAAGAAACCATACCCAGTAGGATGGTTGAATGATAAAGCACAACTACAAGTGACTAGACAGTGCAAACTCAAGTTTTCTTTTGGGTCAGCATTTGTAGATGAGGTTGAGTTAGATGTAATTCCTTTGGACATATGTGGAATTGTTTTAGGATGTCCTTACTTGTATGTTAGAAAATCTATTTTTTATAGAGCTGAGAACAAGTATCTACTTGTCAAAGATGGAATCGAATACTTTGTAAGAGTTCACAAGCTCAAGAATAATTACACTCTCATAAACTCAGGACAGATGAAAAGAATGATAAATTCATGCAAATAGTTCTTACTAATGGTTGTAAAGGAAAAGACACCTCATAAGACCAAAATATTTGAAGGTTGTAACGTTGATCAGCAAATTGATATAGAAAAGATTGTTTCAGAGTATGATGTCTTATTTCAAGAACCTAAAGGTCTGCCACCCAAAAAGGGAATAATACATGATATTATTTTGTAGCAAGATGTTCCTTTGCCTAACATTGGGATGTATAGGTTGTCCACTTTAGAGAATGCTGAAATCAAGAAGCAAGTACAGGAGTTGCTCGAGAAAGGGTTCATCAGGCCTAGCACATCTCCATGTGGGTCACCAATTGATTTGGTGAGAAAGAAAGGTGGCTTGTGGAGAATGTGCATTAATTACTAAGCACTGAATAAGATAAGAATAAAAAATCTTTATCCCCTTCCTCGCATAGATGATCTTTTAGATCAATTGAAGGAAGTTGTTTATTTCACCAAGCTGGATTTGCACAGTGGATACCATCAGGTCAGAGTTGCAGAGCAAGATGCATGGAAGACTACTTTCAAAATAAAGCAGGGATTGTATGAATGGTTGTTTATGCCTTTTGGCTTGACCAATGCCCGTGCTACTTTCATGAGATTAATGAATGATGTACTCAAACATTTTCTTGATGATTTTGTTATTGTGTATCTGGATGACATTCTGGTTTTCAATAAAACATGGGAAGAACATTTAAAGCATGTTAAGAAGACATTAGATGTTTTTAAAAGAGAAAAACTTTATGTTAAACTCTCTAAATGTGAATTTGAGAAAACCTCTCTAAATTATTTAGGTCATATAGTAGGGGGAGGTGAATTGAAAATAGATCCCTCTAAAGTGGTCATCATCATAAACTAGCCTAAGCCCAAATCTGCTACAGAAGTGAGAAGCTTCTTAGGAGCAGCACAATATTGGAGGAAGTTCATTTCAAATTTTTCCTCAGTTGTAGCTCCCTTACACGCTTTGACAGGATTGAACAAGGTGTTTCAATCGGGAGGCAAACAGAAGAAAGCCTTTGACATCTTGAAAGAAAAGATTAGTACAACACATGTACTAGCACTAACAGATCTACAAAGACCATTTGAGATCCAAACTGATGCCAGTGACTATGCCATGGGAGAAGTTTTGACACAGCACAATAAACCCATATCTTATCATTCTGAGACTTTTAATCCTGTAGTGGTTAACTATCCTACCTATGATAAAGAATTGTATGCGTTACTTCAGAGTGTGAAAAAGTGGAAACATTACTTAGTGGAGACAGTAATACACACTGATCATCAACCACTTCAATATCTACATTCCCAAGCTAAGCTGCAACAATCAAGACATTACAGATGGATGGGTTTTCTACAACAGTTCCATTTAGTCATTAGATATAAAAAGGGCATACATAACAAGGTTGCAGATATGTTATCTAGACCCATTATAAATGCATCTACTGTTATAGCTCCAAATCTCACTATTATGGTTTGTGATGCTGCACTCATGGCCTAGGGCAACCCTTCCTTCCAGACCTGGTCCAAAATCTAAAAAACAGTGTTTTATTCCCTGTATGCGGCATTGCCCTGAGTTAAACGCGTGTATACGCGGGTTCATATATACCCAACCCGCGTATATGTATTAAAACACTTAAAAAATTATAAAACTCCTTATTTTCAGGCGGAGATCGCGGGTTTTACCTGCTGATCACCTGTTAGTGCCCGTGGCCTCAACTGTCCCCAACCAATTCCTAACTAAAAAAACTACTTTGGAATTGGTATAAAAAGACATCAAAGGGAAGGCCTAAAGAAGGGAGAGAGATCATGGAGCAAGGTTATTATACTGAGTTTTTTCCCCTGATCAAGTCTGAAGACCCTTGTGCCTTCTGCACTTCCCCCATCTTGTACAGGAAACCCTTAATACATATACGCGGGTTGGGTATATATGAACTCTCATATACACGCGTTTAACTCAGGGCAATGTCACGTACAGGGAATAAAACACTGTTTTTTAGATTTTGGACCAGGTCTGGAAGGAAGGGTTGCCCTAGGCCATGAGTGCAGCATCATAAACCATAATAGTGAGATTTGGAGCTATAACACTACCATACTTAAGAATAATTTTGTGCTGCATGAAAGCTACATAGAACAATATGCTCAAGACATGGACTTTAAGGATGTGTATGCAACTTTGAGTCAAGGCAAAAGAGTGGAAGAATTGGACTATCATGTGAAGAACCAACTCTTATATAATTGTGGGAAACTCTGCATTCCACGAACTGAAAGGGTAAAGATAATTAGGGAAGCCCACATTTCTCTGACATCAGGTCACTTTGGGGTAAGTAAAACAATTGCACAACTGCAAATGTTCTGCGATTGGCCGAGAACGAGTGAGACAGTTTCTAGATATGTAAAGGGGTGTGCAATGTGTGCTAAAAGCAAGCCCAACAATAGGAAACTAGGCTTGTACACTCCCTTGCTAGTTCCTTCTCACCCTTGGGAAAGTATTTCCATGGATTTTGTTGGGGGGCTGCCTAAATCTAGGAAAAGTCATGACTATCTATATGTTGTTGTGGATAGGTTCAGCAAAATGTGTATTTTAGTACCCTATAGTAAACAGATTACAACTTAAAAAACTGCAAAATTGTTCTTTGAACATGTATGAGTTCATTTTGGATTACCCACTTCTATTATATCTGATCGAGACACCTGATTTGTGGGGAAGTTTTGGTCAAGTCTGTGGGAACTAATGGACACCAAATTAAAGAAAAGCATGGCTTTCCATCCACAAACAGATGGCCAGATAGAAGTAGTTAACAGGACAGTGATTCAGTTACTGAGAGGATATTGCAGCAAACATCCTAAGCTTTGGGATGAGCACTTGTGCTATGTGCAACATGATTACAATAGATCCAAATACTCTTCTACACAGAGATCTCCTTTTGAGACCTGTTTTGGTTTCATACCAAGGTCTCCCTTAGATTTTGTCTTTGGTAAAGATACCATGGTTGATGGACATAGTGATGTGGACAAGGCAACTAGGTTCATTGAACAGATCCAGGAGATCCATCAGGCAGTACAGGAATAGCTGGAAAAGAGCCATGCCAACTACAAGGTGAGGCATAATAAGCATCAGATGGAGCATAGTTTCCAAGTTGGAGACCAAGTCTAGCTGTATATCAGCAAGGACAAAATGCAAGGTGAAGGTAAAAAGCTAAAACCTATCAAGTATGGACCCTTCAGGATACTTGAGAAGATTGGTGAGAATGCTTTTCGCCTTGATCTAGTACCTTACATGCACATCTACTCAGTCGTAAATGATGACTATTTGAGGTTGTTTGAACCTTCAATCACTGAGGACCCGGAAGAGTAGAGTCAATTACCTTCTGTTGATGACCTACTACCTGAATATCTTAATGAGTTACATGAAGACATAGTGCTAGATAGGAGGTGAGGACGACATGCAGTGGATAGGTAGAATACCTCAAGATTGGGCTCAAAGGTTAGAAGCCAAGCAGTGCAAAGTGGATTGAGATTGGACAAGTGAGACGACAGTTTCCTCACTTAGTCGATGCTTGAAGAAAACCAACTTTTGGTGGTCCAAAAGCTTTTCAGTTGGGAGGCCGTGATCCAGATCGGATCCATAAATGACTTCCATAGAACTATGACTAAAATAGGTCGAATAAATCCTTGAAGAATCCAAACCACAGTCGAAAACACCCTGAACCAGTGGCCATGGCAGCCGATGCAGAACGACGAGGACCTCGATCAAAGTGCCCTGACCGAGGCCCATGGAGACTGTGCAGGAGGTCAAAATAGCCCCTGGGAGCCCGGATCGGGAAAATGAGTTGGTTTTCGATATGGAAAAACAAGGTCAAAATGGTAGAGCTTAAGCGCTTGGTCATGTTGGGAGCCAGGGGACCGCAGGTAGAAAAAGTTAAAAAGTGCCAACGTACGATGGTGGGGCCCATGGCCTGGAAACCAGCGGTTTGATCAGGACACCCTTGAATGGTAAGCAGTTTTGGAGAAAGCGGAGCAATCACAATCAGCGATCAACACATGGCAGTGGAGGAGAGAGAAAAATTGTCGCGATCACGTGTTATCATTCGAGCAACTCAACCACGCTCGACGTGCGAATGGTGTTGGATCTAGAGGAGCCTAGATCGAACAACTGAGATTGCGCCTGATAGATAGAGCGGAATTGACAGGGGATTAAGCTGTGATTTAAGAGGATTCAGAATCCATTGACCACCACGGTGGAGAAATTAATGAATCGACAAGCAGGCTAGCGCAGTTCTAATGGAGACACGTGGCTACTTCCTGAGCATTATGTTGATGCCGAACAGGGAATTCCAAGCACATAGGCAACAGGCGAATCGACGCAAGAAGGAGAGGAAATGAACAGACACGGAGGTCGAATGGCTAAAGCCATGAGCAAAGATAGTGAACAGGAGAGCAGAAGAGAGATTCAGATCGAAGAGTCCAAGCAACCAAGAGAGATAGTGAACAATGAACCTAGAGAGGAGGACTGAGCACAAAGAGCAGTAAAGCCAAGCAGAGCAGGCAGAGGGCCGAGCTAACCACAGGCAGCATCGAGCACCAAAGAGCTTGAAGAATCAAGCCTTCTCATAAAGGAATCTGTCCGGATTGAGCATCACAATTGGCTCTTTCCACTGTAGATTGAGAGTCACAGAGTAGGTAGGAAGAATAAGAGTTTGTGTACTCCAAGTGGCTTGGGGAATCCAAGAACCACCCTGCCGATTAAAATTTGCTTCAGGAGAACTCATATTGAGTCCTTGCATTTGCAATTCTCTGCTTAAAGACACAATAAAACAAGGCCACCACTGAAGCTGGACCAAAGACGTAGCCCTGGAGACTAGGGTGAACTCCTTATTAAAAATTGTTTGTGTCTAGTGTTGCTTACTGTATTTCACTGTTGTCTTTCCATTCAAAATGTCCATGTATTGGCAATCTGATCGATCTGTTGTTTCAATCACATAGAACGCACACCAACACATGAGTCTGTAATACCTTTGTTTATTAAATCTTCGATTGAGGTCACTCATAGGGTGAGAATCAGATCACCCTCGGTCTCCCTTAACGTTTCACCTACCTCCTCTTTTCAATATACAAATTAGAATATACAATCGTAGAACAGTCAGTGTAACTGCTAACACATAGAAGGCATATCTACTGGAGTGCTCATTTCCTATGGAAATGAAGAGATGTTGATTAAAAGAGGATGACTGCGTGTCATCCCTTTGCACCTGTATTGAGCGGACGTTATTCCTTATCATTTCCTGAAGGAAACTGAAGACACTGCACTCGTCATCCCACATCTGGCATGATTGAAGGTGTGTTTGGAGGTAATAACATCTTGATGTTTCATCACTGTGCTTCCTCTTGACATGGCGTGTGCCTCCATTATGCACTATGGAGGTTCATCTCCTTTTATGCAGAATATGTCTTTGCAATATTGACACCAGTGATGTCGGGTCCACTCAAACTCGCCTATAGAAATAATTCATATCAGTTATGATTATGAGAATTATGACAAACATGCTCACAAACAAACCTTGCATTTAGCCATAGTTTCTATTTACTCTTGCAATGCAGAGCAACTATAATTATCAAACCATCGAACCTGTTGTGACACGTATTCCCATTGCCCACAATATTCATTTTTACTCAAGGATTTCTTTAAAAATGCTTCAAAAGCAGACCACTCACTCTACAAGATTTTCGTTTGAAAATATGGACCACAACATTTTATCAAAATATATGGGAATACATGGGAAAACCTGTGGCTAAACCATAAGGTCAGACTTTAAATAATATACCCCCTAATCTATAATCGTCGTCGGGTGCACTAATTACATCATCCCTTATGTTTAAGCCTTATGTTCCACCGATTACACATTGTGATAAGCTGGACCCGAAATATATATGTGCCATGGTTAATATTGTCAGCGGGTCTGCCATATAGTGGTACGCCTTATATATAAGCCCTGGGCTCTGGCGATTGCGACTTGCGATGGGCACCAAACCCGGAAATGTATATGCTACACTTAATAATCTCAGCGGGTCCGCCAAATCATGGAGCACCTTATATATGGGCCTTGGGTTCCGCCGATTGCGATATGCGATAGGCCGAACCTGAAAAATATATGCAATGTTGTTAATAATGCTGGCGGGTCTACCATATCGCGTAGCGCTTTATGTAAAACACTGGACTATGGCTGCGATTTGCAATTGAGGAGGTGGACTCGAAAATATATGGGCTGCATTTAATAGTTCTGGCGGGTCTGCCATATGGAATTTTCCTTTAAAAAACCTGGACCATAACATTTATTGGAATACATGGGGAAACACGAGAAAACCCGCGGTCAGACCATAAGGCCGAACTTCAAATATTATGCACTCGGGTCTATTGTTATGATCGAGTCCACTAAATCTCATCAGGCCTTATGTATAAGCTTTGGGCTCCACCAATTACGATAAGCGATAGGCCAGACCCAAGAATGTATGTATTATGCTTGATAATCCCAGCGGGTCCATTGTCTGTGGAATGTTGAAGCTGTATTATGCTTGATAACCCCAGCGGGTCCATTGTCTGTGGAATGTTGAAGCTTGGGCTTTGGGTCTTGGTTAAGTGAGATTGCAATTTGCGATTGGAGGCCTAATCACATCACATTTATTCATAAGAGGTAGGCCTTTCCCTTGATCAATGCAAACTGTTATATACAACAAAGGTATGCAACGAGGATGTGCAGAGATGTTAAGTCATGCGTGCTTTGCAAAGAATTTCTATTATAAAAGAGTTATAATAGGAATAAAGATGTGATGGAAGGTTTTGAGGGGTAAAGAGTGGGGTGGATATGTGTGTGTGCATTGGGCACCATGAAGGTTTATGAGGATTGAAAGAGTCCCAGTGAATGATATGAATGAAGCGCTAGACTGGGTTATAAATGAATCATGCTACAAAGATTTATTCAAAGGGGGTCTTAACCATTAAGAATCGAAGATTAGACTCGGCACAAAGTTAAAATCCTTGAGATAAAAACAGATCATTCGGAGAAGTGAAAGATCAAACTTCTAGGGGACCCATTCAGATTTGCCACTAGAGCATGTTTTAATAGGGTGGTGGTTGTGGCCACAACAAATGGCGAACCGTTGGGTGAACCAGTTATCTTTGTTTCCAAATAAACCTTGCATCAATAGAACATTGGGGTGTTAAGATAAACTTGAAATGAAAACCATATAGATGGATAGGCATGGGTTCCACTTCAACATTAATTGCTTCAGGCGGGATAAAGACAAATAGCTTCTACTTACTGATAGGGTTTTCATAGGCATTCTGCAATCGTAGTATTATGGGATTTACTGAACCTCCTTTACCTGTTTTCTACTTTCAAAAATACTTTCGAGGCCATCATTGGTCTGTCAATACCTACATAGGTGTGTACCTCAGCGCTTTATCGCTCATCAAACTTGATGTAGATATGCTTATCTGCACTTTATGTAAGAATTTCAGTCTTATATTTTCATATGATTAGATGGGGCGCAGTCATGGATCATGCCATATTTTTAAACTACTTAAGCCAGGTTCGGCTTGTTGTTTCAACCAGTACTCTGAGCCCAGCAACAGTCCCTACTCCAACCGGCTTTCCAAACAACCTGTCCTTCTAGATTGGCATAAGGACTTGACATTTCATTTTCTTTTAAATAAGTCCTTCCAGTTTCAGGCACAAGGACTAGAGCAAAATTGGATTTGCCACAGCGTATATGACAGTGAGCTTAGCTCATGAAAGGAGGTTTACGTGTAGATGACAGGTCTTGGAAAACTTAGCGTGGTGGACGTGACCAATGGAGAATAACTGCAAACCTTACAGGCAAGTATAGGCTAGGTCTAAGTAGGATTTAAAAAATGCAACGCCTCGCCCTGCTAGTCCAGCTGTGGTTACACATTTTTTTCATTTTATAAAGAAGCCCCTACATGCTTCAGGTATCTAGGTTATCAACAGATCCTACCTAGTTCCCAAAAAATGCTAATGAGTGGCTTTGATTTCAATTCCACTATTGATTTTTTAGTTCTCATAGGCTCATTTAAAATTTGCTTAATTTTCAAGGTAACAATGAATTTACGATTGGCAGACTCATCAGTGGGTTAATGAGGGAGGCAAAAATCTGAAGGTTGAAAATGAGGGCAATCTGAAGAGAGTTATAAAGGTGAAGATGAGACTGAAGGAGTGAAATCAACGAGCTAAAAAGGATTGAAATTCAAAAGGACAATCTTTGCGTAAAACAGGAAAGGACAAGACAAAAATGTAACTAATATAACAACAAAAATAAAATGAATCATAACCTACTCAGCAAGTAACCACCATGTGGTGGCTACTGGAAGTATCTCTTAAGATGTTGGCCATTAACAGGGAGTTTTTTAGTTTCTCCTTGTAAAGTTTTCAATTTGTAAACCCTGACTGATTTTTTCTTCAACTTGGAATGGCCCAGCCATAAGTGTTGGAATTTCATGTCCTTACCTTTTGGCTCACTTAGCTTGTCCCATTTCAAGGCTAGCTCTCCTATTTGGTAATCTCTATCTCCTACCAGATGATGGTCAAACCATCTCTTTATAATCATTTGGTTATTTCTAAATTTATTTCTGGCTTCATCTCTCAATTCCTCTAACCTCACTAGTTGGTTGATCCTTTTTTGAAGTAAGGTTGAAGGGGTCCCTCTCGAAGCTTGGGAGAGTTGTAAAGAGGGAAGGTTAACATTAGGAGGTAAGATGGCTTCCTATCCATAGACGAGGAAGTATGGGGAGTTTCCTAATGCTACTTTTTGGGTGACCCTATCGGCCCAAAGGGCATTTGTTAGAGCGTTGTGCCAATTCCTATGGTTGTCGGTGATAGACTTATGGATTATGTAGATGAGGTTTTTATTTGAGGACTCTACAACTCCATTTCGCCGAGGGTAATAGTTTGATGCATACCTTATATGAATTGATTTATCAATAGCAAATTCAATCAATTTCAGTGATGAAAAGTAACAAGCATTTTCAAATATGAGAGCGTCAGGGATGCCAAACCTACTGATAATAAATTTCTCAATAAATGATATTACTTTATCTTCATTTACCTTCCAAAGCAGGATGGCTTCAGTCCATCTGGTGAAGTAGTTGGTCGCCGTGAGTATATAATTATGCTGCTATGCAAAGTTCGGAGTGATCTCATGTTAGGCCCCTATACTACTAGTGTAACCCCTTATTGTTATTAGTACAACCCACTTATTATATTGATGTACCCATGTAGTTCCAATGTTGTTACTATTGTGCCCCATAGAAGCCCACTATTGTTATTATTGTTCCCTTACATTAGTATTGTTATGTCGGCTCTGATTATGTTATGACCCCTTAGACTCCTATATATAGAAAGGAGGTCTTTTCATTTGTATCATCCAAGAATTGTTCATTTATGTAATGTAAAGGAGGTTGCCCCCTTGAAGAGGCTGAACTATATGGCATTGATCTATCTTTTCTATATTTTTCTTGAGCTGGTTACATAACATTTGGTATCAGAGCTTTGGATTCTAGGGTTTCGCTGCTCCAAATAGGTCATCGTGGAATTTTCTCTATAACTTGTTGTCTGTGATGTTTCAGAAGCTAAAACCAAAACCCATTTGAGACGAAATCGTGCTGAACCCCAAGTCTTAGTTTCAAAGCGTTTCGTGCTATATTTGCTGAGATATGATCCGAGGAAGTTGGTCTTTTTGTAGAATCCTGAATTACATTCCAAACAGGGGACCTGGGGAAAATCACCATAACTTTCTCTCTGAGCATCAGATTGAAATTTCATAAGAAGTTACAAAAAGAGAAAAGATTACATTTTCTTGTATATAGTTGTCAGAGCCAAAGGTTGAAACAGTGACTCCTGGCACATCATATAAGTTATATCTATTGAAATAGTCTATAATCAGGTCACTGTGGGAGATTTGGCATAACTCTTCCTTGGACAATCCAATTTGGATCAGACTAGTAGCATTGGAAAGAGGACGTAGAGGGAAACCGTAGGTTGCAATTTTAGAATTTAAAGATCTAAAAGTACAGAGTTACAGTCGTTTCGAAGTCGAGCTCCTAAAATCAAGAAAAAGCAAGATGAGGAAGTTTGATGGCAAGGATCCCGTAAATTGGATACTACAGATTGAGCAATATTTTGATCTACGTGGTGTACCACTGTTACAAAAGGTATGTATTGCATCTTCATATTTACAACCAGATCAATTTTTATTGTATGAAGGGCTTTGTTCTCGTAAACGACTTGTTACGTGGTCAATTTTCACGGAGGAAATGATAGCACATTATGAGGATACAAAGAGCAACACCTTCTTTAGAGCAACACCACAACAATTGGAAAGAGTAAAAGGGCTTTGTGACATATTGGAAAGCAAAATTATGGAAACCAGGAAGCATAACCCTCACAATTATAAATATAGATGTGTTGTTTCTCCTAGCCTTCCACAACCTACAAGGGTTACACCACAACAATTGGAAGAAAAAAGAGAAAAAGGGCTTTGTTACAATTGTGATAGCAAATGCACTAAAGGTCATAAGTGTGCTGAGAAGAAATTATTTTACATAGCATATGAAGAGGAGGAGGAAAAGGATCAAGAATCATCAAAAGAAGAGGATATATGCCAGGACCCCACCCCAAAGAAAGAAGAAATGAATCATACCATATCTTGTAAAGCATTGGAAAGAATTACCACTCCTCAAACTCTCAAGATAGAAGGACATATGAAGAATAAAATGGTGCAAGAAGTGAAAGATCACAACGAGAAAGAAGAAATGAATCCAACCATATCTTGTAATTCATTGGTCGAAATTACCACTCCTCAAACTATCAAGATAGAAGGACATATCAAGAAGAAAAATGTTCAAGAAGTGAAAGATCACATCGAGCATCAAGAAATGAATCCGACCCTATCTTGTAAAGGATTGGAAGAAATTACCACTCCCCAAACTCTAGAGATAGAAGGACATATCAAGAAGAAAA
>APFE030415970.1:435688-458691 GCA_000404065.3 Pinus taeda
GACTCCTATATATAGAAAGGAGGTATTTTCATTTGTATCATCCAAGAATTGTTCATTTATGTAATGTAAAGGAGGTTTCCCCCTCGAAGAGGCTGAATTATAAGGCGTTGATCTGTCTTTTCTATCTTTTCTTGAGCTGGTTTCATAAGATCTCACCTATGACATCTAGGCCCTATTGCTGGCACAAGTGATAAATCATAACGGACCTGAGTGGAATGGCTGGCTTTCTTTCTCATACTGCGGCAGTTTGACATACCTTGCATTTCCGAGTGTAGGCATGCGAGTCTCCAGACACTATGGGCCAATAATATCTAGCTCTTAATATTTTGTGAGAAGTGGTCTCTCCGCCATAGTGACCACCTGCTGGGCCATCGAGCATTTCTTTCAAGATATGATCGGCATCATCCTTTTCCAAACACCTCAGCGAAATTCCATCATAATTTTTTTTGTATAACATGTCATTGGCCAAGTGATACTGATTAGATTTCAATCTAAGCACTCTCCTTCGTGATGCATCCATGTATTCAATACATGATCCTCGTGTTAGATAAAAGCGTATGTCGTAATACCACGACTCAAGATCCAAAATACTTCCGAGTTTTTGCGCTCACACATCAACATCTCATTAATCCATAGGGGCTCCTCCCTGAATTCTACTTGTGTATTTTGTATGCTTTGCACTTCTGGTTCTTCAGACACCCCTTCTTTATGCACCAAGGCTTCTGCTGCGAGTTCACACAATCCCTCCCCTCAAACTATCTTCTTTAGCTTAATCTCGAGGTCATATTCCTAAAAGGCAGTTATCCAATTCCCTCTCCATTCACCCATTTCTTTCTGCATTAAGAGGGCTCTTACAACAGGTTGGGGAATGATTACTTTAGTCCTAACCTTTAATAAGTAAGGGTAGAAATTTTGCATGCCTTTAAAGACCGCAAAACCTTGTTTCTCCACGACTCGGTAGTTCAATTCTGCTCCCTAAAGATTAGAGCTCATATAAGAGATAGGGACTTCATTGCCATCATCATTTTTTTGGTTGAGGATTGCGGCACATGAAACATTAGAAGCAAAAATGTACAATAAGAATTCCTTGTCGAAATTAGGGTTGACCAATGCAGGGGCTTTTACGATGGCCTCCTTAATTCACTGAAATTATTTCTTAGCTTCATCGCTCCACCTATACACAATGTCATTCTTCATAATTAGCTGCATGGGACACACTATTTCTGCGAAACCTGAAACCAATTTCCTAACGAAATTAATTTTCCCCAAGAAATATTGCATTGCCTTCTTATTTGTAGGGGTTTGTATTCTCATGATGGTCTCTATTCTTTCAGGATCAATAACAATCCCTTCTTTAGAGAGGACGTGAGTCAGTAGTTTCCCTTCTGTAACTGTCAAATTCTCTTCTTGGGATTCAATGATATTCCATACCTTTGGAATTTTTCAAAAATTTGTTTCAGGTGATAGATATGATCCCTTTTGTGATACGAATACACAGTAATGTCATCCATGTACACTACTGTTGATCTGTTAATCAATCCTCGAAAATCTATGTCCATAGCTCTCTGGAATGTGGTGCCCACATTAATAAGTCCAAAAGGAATTTTACGATATGTGTAAGTGCCCCATTTAGTGTTGAAGGTTGTCTTGAGCTGATCCCCATTCGCCACCAAAACTTGATTATATCTCAAAAAACCATCCAATAGGGACAAAATTTCAGACCCAGAAACACACTGAAGAATGTGTTCCATAGAAGGGACATGATAGTTATCTTTCTTCTATGCTTTTTTCAGGTTTCTAAAATCGATACATAACCTGATGTCTCCATTTTTCTTTCTTACTGGCATGAGATTGGCTACCCAACGGGTGTGCCTGATAGGAAAAATGATTTTGGCATCCAGCATTTTATTTAATTCTTTCTTCACCAACGGTTCAAGGCTTGGTTGTATCTTATGAAGCTTTCCTTGGTATGGCCTAACATCCTTCTCCAACAGAATCACATGTTGCATAATGCTGGTATCAAAGGTTTTTAAGTCACCATATGTCCATGAAAAGACATCCTTGTACTCTTTAAAGAACTTAACAAACACAACCCTTTCTTGTGGAGAGCATTCTAAGGTTGACTGATTCATACTTCATGGATGAGCTATGCATTTTGTAGTTAGTTGGCTTCTTGAATTTATCATTCAGGTCATACAAGTGCTCCATCTTGACAACTAACTTGGGAATTATATTGGATTGATCCTTTTCCTCATCTTCCCTCTCATTCATAAGCCTCATGCTCTTTTTCATCAATGACTACATTTTTGAATGTCTTCTCGCAGTGCAGGAACTCAAGGATTTTCTCGTCATCTTCGAACACCTACCACTTTGAGATGTTATCAGGCACAGATGGTCTGAAAATCAATTCAACATAATATTTATTCTTGTATAATCTAAGATCAAGCAAAAGTTTTGAAGCCATACTAGCCATCAGATCGGCATCTCAGTTTTGCCCTCGAGGTATGTATGTGATATTAAAATAATCAAAATTGTCAATTAAGCTCCATACCTCATGTTGGTATATTACCAGGTGTGGCGAATTGCAATATATCCTTTTCTTTACCTGGTTGAAAATTATCTGTGAGTCACCAAAAACTTTAATATTTTTCACCTTCAGATCAATGGCTTTCTTCAGGCCTTGCAGCAAACCTTCATATTTTTCCGTGTTGTTGGTGCACGCAAACTCCAACCAGCTGACCATCGGATGCTGGTTCCCTTGCGCGTCAATGAGAATGCTCGCAACACCTGCACATTCAAGGAAGTTAGAGCCATCAAAATAGAGTGTCCAAAATATAGAATCTAATGTTACATCAATTTAACTGCTTTCTACAAAATTAGTGCTATCCTCTACTATAATATAGGATAATTGATTAGTTGGATTGCAGGGGAGAGCTTCCAACTGTGTGTTTGTCACAGTTTCTTCAATTGTCTCTACATGGAATTCTCTGAAACAGGTTTCGATGGCACAAATATCGAAACTATAATTCCCAAGGATAGATTTGGTAAACATCATAGGTTCATTGGAGCCATTTAGTTCCATCACCACATACTTCATGTATCATTCTCAATCAACCCTCAGCATATCACCATTTCCCTTCTAAGGCAGTAAAAGATGGGACCAATCAGTTGAGAAATATCCATTTAGTTTTGCTAACCAGTCCCTACTAAGAAACATTCCATAAGCCTCGGGTATGTTGACTACCACTATGTCAATGACTTGTGTGTACTGTGGTTTGGTAGCCATCCGAATCAACACATATTTCAATTCCCCAATTACTTTCACATTCATTCTGTCTAATTGCATTATTCAAGTTCTAGTTTTCTCAGGTATCGTATGAAGTCTTTTAGCAATAGCGTAAAGCATAACAGTGGATGAGGCACCAGAATCTACCAAGCAATTGTGTACGTTCATGTTGAAGATTTCAAATGTGATAAGGAAAGGTGGAGTCATGGATTTTGATTTCCTTCATATCATCGCCGCACTGACACCTTCGGGGGTTCGATTCATTTTTGACAGAGTGGCATCCACATATGATGGTGTTTGGGTTCTACTGGAGGTATTGACCGGTTTGGATGCTGACTTCTTGGTTTGGCTAATGGTGGGAGATTTGCAATTCTATTCATTCATTGCTTTCAAGAGAAAATCTCTTTTGCTGTGTTAATGTTAGCAAATTGAAGTATGTGATATTAGCTCGAGACTCCTTAATATCATCCATAATGTTGTAATCAATGTTATAAATAGGGTAGGGTAGAGTAAACATATCGGTTTTGCCGTTCTTAGGTGGGATTTTACCATTTTGAGTCACCTTCGTTGCATTCAGAGATGTATTATCTCTTTGTGGAAAATTCACAACTAGAGTACTCTTGGAATCACCACTAGGTCTATCCTTCTCAAAAGGAACTTTAGGAGAGGATGCCTTCAAAGGGTGAACATATTTCTTTTTCTGGTCTACAGGCTTCATCACGCCCACAAGTGGCCCTTTACTTCGTGTATGGATTTCATTAGTGTTGATTTCTGCCATACTATCTCCTTTGTCATCATCATTCTCATTTGTTTAGAAATCCCACAGTACATTGATTTGAGATTCTTCGTCCAAGGAATATTCTACTTGGTATTATTCCTCACTTTATTGTTTTGGCTCCAGCTCCACTATAGGTTCTTCTTTGTTAAGGAGTGATCTAATAAGAGCCAACTCTTCCATATTTAAATTCCCTTCATTGGGTGGTGCAAGGAACGCATGTTGACCATGACCACCTTCTGTCTTCTTACGATAGAAAGGTTTGAAATGTTTTCGGTTGTTATAATCTCCTCCGTTCCCACTTGGACTCTCTCCAAAATTCCTTTTCATATCAATGACTATGTTCGTCAATTTCTTAATGATTCGATGCAAACCTTCCACATCTATGGTGTCTCTTTCTTTTCCCTCAACTACTTTTTTATCACTCCCATTATTCTTCTTGGATGGCTAAGAGGCTTTCTATCCTTCGATCGTATAATGACATGTTGTAAGAGTGATCATTTCATTCTTGACTTTTATTGCTTCATCGATAGCACCTTATAAGGTTTGTACGTTACTTCTCTTGACCCACATCACAGTAGGGACAGGGAGAGCAGTGATGTAGAATTCCATGAGCACCTCATCAGTAGGTCTAGTGTTAGACGGGATTCTGTTGAACAAAGTGTTGAACTGGATGTTAAAATCCTTGACCATTTCTTTGGCTTGCAATTTTAAATGGGATAGTTCTAAAACTAAGGCTACAGGTGTTTTGTCATCACCAAACATGTCTAAGAAGGCCCGTTGAAAGGCAACCCATGAGGTGACCAATCCTATTCTCAAGCTAAATTACCATGTGGAGGTTGTACCAATTAGACTAAAAGGGAACAAGCGACATACCACATCCTCATCATCTACCCCCAACATGCACATGGCTAGGAAGAAAGAGTGAATATGGTTATCAACAGTGTCTCCCCACTCAGGGTCGAATTTAGGTAATACTCTTTATGCATTCTTGGGTAAGGGATGCTACTACCTAGGTACCAATATGGCATCCTGTTCAAGCCAGGGAGAGAGTGCTCCTAGAGGAGGTGGGGGTTGATTCCCACCCGGAGGAGGCGATAGAAGTGGATTCCCACCTGGAGGGGGAATGTTAGCCATATTATGGATAGGGGGATTGTAGTTGAAGGTTTCCGCTGGGCATTCTTTGTTAGGATTTCACAAATTGGGCTAGTAATTACCTTCAGAGAGTGGATCCTCAAGAATTTCGTCCCAAGGAGTGTCTATACTTTGCAAGGACTCTAGCAGAAGAGCTTCAAGAGAAGGGGCCATAGATGTCTCTTCGTTTATGTGATAGATCTTTGGCTTTATTTTAGCTATTGGAGGTAAAGACTGAAAGATGGGGAGGTTAGACAGGGATCGAGCATAAGAACGAGTAAGTACTTTGACTGATTGTTCCTAGGTGATAGGGTAAACCCAAAGTCTCTCTTCCTTGGGTGACCCTAACATGGGACTTAGATTTCCTTCCTCTGCTTCTTCGAAATGAGGATTTTCCAAATGGGAGGAGGGATATTTTTGACCTTGACGATCCATGCATTAATCTTTTCGAATACATGCGTGACATTAATAGATGAAATCATGAAAAGCTGTGGACGACAGTTCAGGCACTCCTTCTAGCGCCAATTTGTTGACAGGGTGAATGTTCGTTGTGCCAACAAGGGGAACTAACCCAATTGCGGACCCCAATTAGACCTTCTTTCATTTGGAATGGCTAGTTCTAATGGATTTTAAAGGATCCCGTAAACTATTATAGGTGTTGAAAGATTGCTTCTTGGAGGAAGACTTCAATTAAATCAACAAAATAAATAGCTAACTTATATGTATCAAATCTTATCTACACTAATTCTAACTACTTATGCTAATCCTAACTATTCTAATCTATCCTATAGGAGCATAACAAAAGGAGGTTAAACATCATATATAGATTCCAAGTCCTAATGAATCAATTACTGGTTCACAGATGAACAAGGTTGTATTAAATCTTAATTGCACTATAATTACTTATATAGGAATGCACGTTCCTTTCCATACAAATAAAACTTGCAACTGATGTTTAACAAGGTCTCGAATCAACAATCACTCATGCATTAACCATGGTAACAAATCATATTTGAATAACCAAGGCTAGTCACGAACTGTTTATTATCAATATGCACAAAAACAAATCACATTTATATTTATGCCAGCAAAAACATCCTGATTCTAAACCCATGAAAGAAGAGGAAAATGAATCTAAAAAGGGCTCTTTCTCAACTAAACAGTCTTCTTTATTAGCACAATAAATCAAAATTTGTTCTGCCCCAAAAAAAAAGTCCTCCCTTCATCTTCAAAGGTAATATTTATGCTTAAGGAACTGACCCTTGGTCTCCCTTAACATTTCACCTCCCTCCTCTTTTCAATATACAAATCAGAATATACAATCGTAGAACAGTCAGTGTAACCAACCACACATAGAGGGAATATCTGTTGGAGCGCTTCATTTCCTATGGAAATGAATAGATATTGATTAAGAGAGGATGACTGCGTGTCATTCCTTTGCACCTGTACTGAGCGGACACTATTCCCTATCATTTCCTGAAGGAAACTAAAGACACTGTGCTCATCATCCCACATCGGGCATGATTGAAGGTGTGTTTGGAGGTAATAACATCTTGATGTATCAATGTTGTGCTTCCTCCTGACATATCGCGTGCCTCCATTCTACACTATGGTGGTTCATATGCTTTTCTGCAGAATATGTCTTTGCAATATCGACACCAGTGGTGCAAAGGTGTCAAATTAACATAAATTTCCTTTATCCACTACCATGCCACTCAAACTCGCCTGCAGAAATAATTCAAATTAGCTATGACTATGAGAATTATGACAAACATGGTCACAAACAAACCTTACATTCAGCCATAGTTTCTATTTAATCATGCAACACAGAGCAACTATAATTATCAAACCACCGAACCTACAATGACACGTATTCCCATTGCCCACAATATTCATTTTTACTCAATGACTGCTTCGAAAATGCTTCAAAAGCAGACCATTCACACTATGAGATTTTCCTTTGAAAACCCGGACCACAACATTTTATAGAAATATATGGGAATACAAAAGAAAACCCGCGGCCGAACCATAAGGCCGGACTTCAAATAATATACCCCCGGATCTATAATCATCGTTGAGTCCACTAATCGCATCGCACCTTATGTTTAAGCCTTGGGTTCCTCCGATTGCACTTTGTGATAAGCCGGACCCGAAATATATATGTGCCACGGTTAATATTGTCGGTGGGTCTGGCATATCGCAGTGCACCTTATATATAATCGCTAGGCACCGTCGATTGCGACTTGCGATGGGATCCAGACCCGAAAATGTGTATGCTATGCTTAATAATCTCGGACGGTCTGCTAGACCGTGGAGCATCTTATGTATGGGCCTTGGGTTCCAACGATTGCGATATGCGATAGGCCGGGCCTGAAAAATATATGCCCTACTGTTAATAATGCTAGCGAGTCTGCCATATCGCGTTGCGCTTTATGTAAAACACTGGACTATGCTGATTGCGATTTGCGATTGGGGAGGCAGAGCCGAAAATATATGGGTTGTAGTTAATAGTTCCAGTGGGTCCACCATATGGGATTTTCCTTTAAAATACCCAGACCATAACATTTACCGGAATACATAGTGAAACATGGGAAAACCTGCAGCCAGACCATAAGGTTGAGCTTCAAATATTATGCACTTGGGTCTATAGTTATCACTGGGTCCGCTAAATCGCATCACGCCTTATGTATAAGCCTCAGGCTCAGCCGATTGTGATAAGTGATAGGCTGAACCTAAGAATGTATGTGTCATGCTTGATAATCCCAGCGGGTCCACCGTTTGTGGAATGTTGAAGCTTTGGCTTTGGGTGTTGGTGAAGTGCGATTACGATTTGTGATTGGAGGCGTGATCACATCACATTTATTCATAAGAGGTAGGCCTTGCCCTTGATCAATGCGATCTGTGATATACAATAAAGGTATGCAACGACGATGTGTGGAGATGTTAATTCATGCATGATTTGTAAATAATTTCTATTGTAAAAGAGTAATAATAGGAATAAAGATGCGATGGAAGGTTTTGAGGGGTAAAGAGTGGGGTGGATATATGTGTGGGCATAGGGAACCATGAAGGTTTATGATGATTGAAAGAGTCTCGATGAATGATATGAATGAAGGGCAAGACTAGGTTGAATCATGTTGCAGAGATTTATTCAAGGGGTGTCTTGACCATTAAGAATTGAAGATTAGACTCAGCATCGAGTTAAAACCCCTGAGATAAAAACAGATCATTCGGAGAAGTGAAAGATCAAACTTCTAGGCGACCCATTCAGATTTGCTACAAGAGCATGTTTTAATAGGGTGGTGGTTGTGGCAACAACACAGTGCAAAAAGGTTGAGTCAACAAAAGCATAGAGCTTTCAGTTGACAGAGGCAACAACAATCAGGACTTTGATGAAAGATGCATCATACTAATTCAAGTTGGATGTTTTTTTTGTTTCTAAAGTTTCTATAGCAACAACACTTGAGAGAAGTGGTTCATGGAGAACATTCCAAAGGTTCAAGATCGATATTGAGTTGAATTCCTTTCTTGTTGAGAGGGGGTGTTGAAAATAACAACAAGAAATGTTAAAAATAGAATCCAGGATATTCCAATTTTAATTTTTCCTTGAATTAAAATTAAGAATCAAAATTGAAATTTAGTCTCACTAGATGCTTGAAAAATAATTAATTAATTCATCTTGAGTTAATTAGTTGGAGAAATTCAATCTAGATGTCTTTCTGAAGTCATGCAACAATTATCCCTTAAAATAAGGAGATTACCCCTTAATTAAGAAGATAAGGATGAGTTATATTTGAGTTGTAATTAGTTAGCTCAGTTTATTGAGTGAAGTCCAGTTAAATTAGTTCCAAACTATTTAAGGAACTAATTGTGAGTTCAATTAGTTAATGCATGCATGCATCCAACTAGTGTACTCCAAATAAATGAAGATTCTCTCATCGATAACTCATGAATGTCTATTCTGAGAAAGACCTAGTTGAGATTAAGGATAGGGATAATGTAGTATCAGTTGCATGAGTTTTCCTATAAAGGAAACTCAACGATGCAGAAGGAAGAAGGTTCCTTGAGGATTGCACAGTTTTACAGGGTGTGAGATTAGTGTGAGTGATTAGTGTTACACTTGGTAATAGGAGGATCACCCAGGAAAAACTACGCAAGGAAATAGGAGGCTTGGAGGGTAGAGGAGAAGGTTTTCGAGAAGCCTTGTTTTCCTGTGAGCATCCAGGAGGATTGTACTGAGAGCTTCCTAGCTATGAGATCTAAATCTTTGTGTAATTATGAGATATTTCCACCTTGTATGATAATACATATAGTGGGGTTTTTAGCTAACACTTTCCCCAGAGTATTCTTCTGTGTTTCATGTGTATTGATTCCTCTACTGGTTATATCTATTCAACTTAATATTGCTCAAATCTATTAAGCTTACGCAAGTTTGATTGTAGAAGTAGATTAAAGTATATTGCTTTAGTTATATTGCATTATCAGGTTAATCTACGATCAGAATTTCTACATGGTATCAAAGGTAGCTGATCCCTACAGAAATTTCTACATGGTATAAGAGCAAAGTTTATCGAAATTGTGAATAGTATACTGAGAAGAGAAATCAAAGTTTGAAGTTTGGGGTTGCAGGTACAAATCGAATTCATCTCATACTTTAGGTTGGTCAATGGCATTCTATGGCTTGAGACTCGAGTATGCCTTGGATGGCAGCTCGAATTACATATGATCGAAACATCGCATGGAAGCTGTATTAGAAGACAATGGCTTGAACGATTTCATTGGTCAAGAAATCCAAAAGCTAGCTTCAACTAATGCATAAGAGTTGGTTGAGTGGTAGAAGTGTGTGGCGAGGGTGAGACAAATCATCCTTGAGGGAGTTTGAGACCATATTGTCTTGAGTCTCCATCGGAAGGATTCTCCATATTCAATGTGGAAGAGATTGAAGGACCTCTACCAGAACAGTAGCAACCAGAGGAAATTGACACTGAAGGACAAGCTTCGAAGAATCAAGATGGACCATGGTGATACTATTTCCATATATGTGAGAAAGCTCACCACCTATAGAGATGAGCTTGGAGGTGTGGGAATAGCTACTGAGGATGAAGAGATGGTGAGCCTTACTGTCCTCGTCCTTCCAAAGAGTTGGAATAGCTACCAGGACTCTGTGAATGGAAGGGAGAAATTGTCGGATTGGGAACGACTGTGGTCATATCTCATGTAGGAGGAGATCAGGAGGAGCACTCGAGATGGTTCTTCATCAAAGAATGATGATGAAGAAAATCTGGCCTTAGCAGGTAAGGCAAGGAAAGGGAAGGAGAAGGATTCTCATTCCAAATCGAATTCTTCTCATCGAGGGAAGAAGGTTGACAAGTCTAAAGTGAGATGATTTAATTGTCATGAGATGGGTCATTATGTGACTAATTTCCCATCAAAGAAGTCCAAGAAGGGATCCTCAATAGGATCGGAAGGTGAGGCATTAGCCTCTCAATTTGAGATGGACTTTAATCTCATCGCATGCATGGTGTCATCAATGATGGGTTGTGGTTGGTTTCTTGACAGTGGAGCCTCATTCCACATAACAGGTGATAAAAGTTTATTTAGTACCCTGGAGGAGAAAGACCTCAAGGTTCACATAGAGATGGGTGACGATGAAAGGTATAATGTTTCAGGAGTGGGCACGATTACTTTTCAGAGGGAGCATGGAGCTCTTATCACCTTGACAGATGTGAAGGATGTGCCTGGACTGAAGAAGAATTTCATATCGATCGTGATGTTGGAGGACAAAGGTTACGAAGTTGTCTTTAGTAAGGGAAAGGTTTTCCTTAGACACATCACCATGAGACAGGTGAAGTAGATTAGTTCATGAGTCAAGAACCTGTATGCTCTTGAGGTTCAAGATGTATGAAAAGCCTTGAGGAGCAAGGAAAATGTTGGAGACTTGGTGGTTGAGAAGGAGAATAAATCACCTCTCAACATGCAGCCACAGAAGAAGTCTTAGACGATTGTGGAGGAGCCACATTTGAAGATGCTAAGAGGAGACTGAGTGGAGGTATCTGCTCATGCAGAGACTATCGGTAGGGGGGAATTTCGAGCCAAGTTGGGAGAAGGATCGCATGCAGCCATACCTCTAGGTGTGAGGTGGGGTGATGTGAAGCGATAGTCCAAAGAAGGCTGAAATTGGGCGGGGTCCTTTGAGAGGTTTTATCTCATGGATCATACTACAGGATCCCAAAGTACATAGTAGCGGGAGGAATCAGTGGGATTGATGTAGTCAAAGATCAAAGTTATTGAGGCTAGAGTAGTCAGATACTAAAGCGCGTAGAGAAGGATTGAATACAGTGCAGAAAGGCTGAGTCAACAGAAGCGTAAAGTTTTCAGTGGACAGAGGCAATAACAGTCAGAGACTTTGATGACAGACGCATCATACTGATTCAGGTTGGATGTTTTTTTGTTTCTGAAGTTGTTGGAGCAACAACACTTGAGAGAAGTGTTGCATGCAAAACATTCCAAAGGTTCAGGATTGAGACCGAGTTGAATTCCTTTCTTGTTGAGAGGGAGTGTTGAAAATAGCAACAAGAAATGTTAAAAATAGAATCCAAAATATTTCAATTTTAATTTGTCCTTGAATTAAAATTGAGAATTAAAATTTGAATTTAGTCTCACCAACTGCTTGAAAAATAATTAATTAATTCATCTTGAGTTAATTAGTCAGAGAAATTCAAGCTAGAAGTATTTTTGAAGTCATGCAATAGTTATCCCTTAAATTAAGGTGATTGTCCCTTAATTAAGGAGATAAGGATGAGTTATATTTGAGTTTTAATTAGTTAGCTTAGTTTACTAAGTTCAGTTAAGTTAAATTAGTTCCAAACTATTTGAGGAACTAATTGTGAGTTTAGTCAATTAATGCGTGTATGCATCCAACTAGTGTACTCCAGATAACTGAAGATTCTGTCGTCAATAACTCATGCATGTCTATTGTGAGAAAGACCTAGTTGAGATTAAAGACAAGGATAGTGTATTATCAGTTGCATGATTTTTCCTATAAAGGAACTCATCCATGCATAAGGAAGAAGGTTCCTTGAGGATTGCACAGTTTTACAGGGTGTTAGATCAGTGTGAGTGATCAGTGTTACACTTGGTAACAGGAGGATCACCCAAGAGAAACTGCACAAGGAAATAGGAGGCTTGGAGGGCAGAGGAGAATGTTTGTGGGAAGCTTTGTTTGCCTATGAGCATCCAGGAGGATTGTACTGAGAACTGGATAGCTATGAGAGCTAAAGATTTGTGTAATTCAGAGATATTTCCACCTTGTATGATAATACATATAGCGAGATTTTTAGCTGAGGCTTTCCCAAGAGTATTCTTCTGTGTTTCATGTCTATTGATTCCTCTTTTGGTTATATGTGTTTCGCTTGATATTCCTCGAACCTATGAAGCTTCCGCAAGTTTGATTATAGAAGTAGATTAAAGTATATTGCTTTAGTTATATTGCATTATCAGGTTGATCTAAAGTCATAATTTCTACATGGTATCAGAGCCAACTAACATATAGATAAATTTCTACACAATGTTCTTCTACAGTCTCTACTGACCCCAATTTTTCATTCACACCAATCTCCAAATCTATGCACTGATATGTTTATGTTCACAAGAACTAAGTTTGTATCACTTATTCATTGTTCGTAAGCCTGAAGGCACTTAGTCATAAAATAACATGAAAACATTGTGTAACTAAAATCTAGGTGTTCCTTTAGTTCATTGATGGAACAATCAAAAGTTGAAAGAGTCTTCATCCCCTAGATCTGTTATCCTGACCTCTTCATAAGATGCCTCCTTGAGATTCGTTGGAAGCAACCCTCCAGGGTGACATGTATTATAGGGTCAAGTTTTACCCATATGAAGACAATTGGAAATACATGTATGGCACAGTGTCCTGGTGCCAAGAAACCTCAAGCATTTATGGATTTTCCTATCCTCTTAAATGCTATGGGAAAACCTCCATGCTTACGTGTTATGATGGTACCGCTCCTTTATGATGCGTACATCATTTCAATTGGTCCATGGCTCCAATCGTGTGCCCCTCATCTACCATAGTGTCTTGATCCCTAGTCATCCTGGACAACCTACCTGTAGCATACTTAATTTCCTTTGGAATGAGCCTTGTAGGTCTACGTGTTGTGTTGGGTCCCCTTTTTAGGATCACACCAATCTAGAGTCTTCTAGGAATATGTGGCCTTACCACTTCAAAACTAGTGAGCCCTGCACTATCTATGCCACCGTGTCCTAGAGCTACATCAACTTGGGAATATTCACATAGGTTGTGACTGAAACTCTCGAGGAGAAACCTCCTGAATTGCATGTCATGTGGGACTACCATCCTTATTTGCGTATTTGTCTATTCTTCCAGTTCACCTATTTGGCCATATCCTCCTAGAGCATCGTCATCCCAGGATTTAATATATGTGCTTGCCTTTGTAACTACATGGGTTTTCCTATTGGGCTTCCATGTATAAGTGAGACCAGGTGCTTTTCCCTCCTAAGATTAAGGTGACTAACCCTATGCTGCCATGTATACTTAAGTGCCACATGTAAGATGACTGGATTGTGGGGTCCATGGCCAAGTCACTGATTTTGATTTCTGGCCTTCTATTGATGGTCTAAAATGTCCTCATCAACATGTAAGGGATACCACCCATTCAGAAACTTAAATAAGATCCTTTTCTGTTTGGAATGGTGCTTCCAAATGGTTAAATTGTGTCGAGTTATCCTCTTTCCCTTCCTTCTAACTTGTGATGTTTGTACGTTTTTAATGCCATAAACCAATTTTTGGTTAAATTATGTACCAATCAATTTGTTAAATAATCAATCGAAGTACTTTTGCAGGGCTAGCAAGGTTTATACTAAGGCTGAAACTAGTTCATGGAGACTAATTTGTGGCGATAAATAATTATTTATTTGTTTCTTGCATATTTGTTTTGATAAATCTTATGTTTTGTAGGGAGAAATATTTCCCTTACACCACATCAAACTTTAAAATGAACTCATACTTAATTTGGATAAAAACATATGTGAAAAAAGGTTTACTAAGTAATTATTCAAACTATGTTTCTGCATATTTGATTAAATAACTTATGTGTCATCAAACTATTTTAATGACATACAGGTTTATCTTGGTTTTAGATCCAATTTTAGTTCCTCCTATTCTCTTTTAGACATTTCACTCTTGGTAAGGATTAAATATATTTTTCTTCTATTCTAGATAGGTTTTGTTTTCTTTCTTTCATCTTAGAGTAGTTTTGCGTCTGCATTTTAGTTTTGCGTCAAGTACTCTCCCATAGAGGAAAAATAATTAAAGTGTGGTTTGATCAAACCCTCAAATTGATCAAACCTTTATATTGATATAATTCTTTAATTTTTATCATTAAGATATCAATAAGAAGGAACTATAATTTTTGTAATAATGTAAATTATAATTCTAATCATAATGCAATTTTGTATACAAAAGTTAGAAATGAGCATTATAATTGAGTTAGCATCCTATAATATGAGGTTTACCATTGTAAATTAATGATAATGATCAAATGAAAACTTGACTAATGATAACCCATTATTAGTAAGATGATAATTGAGTGAATGGTAAAAACTTATTCCTATTCATTAAAATACCATAATTTATTTATTTTATAAGAAAATGAAAACAAACTAAACAAAGCTAAATGTATTCCTACTCTAACTCCTTTGAAGGAAAATGACTAGGTATTGTCATGTTTCCAATGCAATCAAGAAATCACTTTTTTCCTACACAAATATGTACAACAAATATTAGTAACAGAAATTGAACAAATATCATAATAAAAGAAAATTTATGTGCACCTATTGCTAATGTACTTACAAAAAGAATTATATTTGCAATCACACTTTATTCAAAGATTTCCTCCAACCAAATCACTAAGGTATCATAAAAGTATGCATGAACATTAATTTGGGACTGGAGGAGATGAAATCGAAGAATGGAAGAAAAATTGTTAATGTTATGTACATGAGAAACATTGTTAGTGATTAGCTTATAAACGGAGTCATCCAAATGACCTTCAAATGGATACTTAGGGGGATCATTGGATGAGTTAGGTTATTGGTAAAAATATGGATTTATACTATCAAGTGTTTGAAAAATCTAGTGTTGACAAATTAGATTTTGAACTCTATGTACTTTTAATCATACAATTCATAAGTATTTAATGTTAATTTCTTCGAAATTCCAACCATTAGTATTTACCCTATGGTTAGGGGACAATTGAGACCGATTTACAAATAATTCCTTCCCACAACTCTTGATTTGAATAATATAATCACTATTTGTGTAAGCTTCTACTTGTGGAAATGATAAAGATTCAAGATCAAGATCAAATATAGGAAGTTGAGAATTGAAAATGGAAAAGGAAAGTTCATTACAATTTGATGCATTTTCAAAATCAAGTTCGTCATTGGTAACATTAGTAAAAGGAAAATATTCATCTTGAAATACACGAGTTATGAGAAATATGAGATTTAGTTATATTATGTTCTACATAACTATCATAAATAATTTGACTAAAATTATACTCCTTTAGAAAAAGGTTAGATCCATTAAAATGATCAAATTCAAATTTAAGAGAATTCTCAGAATCACGAAATTTTAATCTATTGATAATTCATTACCCTGATTGAATTTTCATGACAATTCATTACTAATAAGGTCTAAAGCAATTCCGTTGTCTTCTTTAAAATCATATGTGTCAAAGGGAGTCAGTAAATATTTAGTAAAAGAAATGTCTTTGTTGAACAAATCTAGGTAAAGGGAGTACTGACTATTTATATGGATGAACATGAAAGGTTCTTTATCTGAACATGTTTCAGTTTCATTTAAATATCTTCCATATTCAACATCTTGTGAAATGTTTTCATTTTCCTAAGAATGAGTTTCTAATTTACTTTGGTCAATAGCATGACATAAATGAAAATTATCATTTGTACAATGCACATCATTTGCATTAATAATTTCCACTTGTTGATTTGCTCGATTAGTAGTAATAGTGGATTCATTTGAATTGTCAGCAATATTATCAAGAGAAAGATTAATATGATGATGTAGGTATATGAATTGCTGAGATTTTTCATTCATAGATTATGCATTGTTAGTTTCATTTAATTGAGACATGTTATTTAAAATGGATGGATCTTCAATGACCAATACATTTTCCTCACAAGGAGAAGGAAGAGAAAGTGTTTCTTGTAACCATTCCATCAATTCCTCATTTGTAAGTTGTTTCTCTTTAGAATCAAATTTTAAACATACCAATTTGAATCTGAGAATGAAATCAACTAATTATTCATTTTCTAACTTTCTCAAATTCTCAATTTCTTCACATACCTTATCATGATTACAATTCGCAAATGTACGAAGGAATATCAATGTGCACTCATCTCAACTATGGATCAAGATAACTAGAAGAGATTTAAACCAATGTTTGGCAACACCTGTGAGAGTCATGGTAAAAATCATGCATAGGATAAGTTCATCAAGATCAATATTAGACTGAGCAAAATTTAGAGAAAATTGAACAATATATTCAAATGAAAAGGTATTACCTTCACAGTCGAATTTTACCTTTGTCAAACATTTTGTGATTTCGATTGGAGTGTTATAATTCAAGGGCTAAGGGATACAACTCAAAACAAAATGTTTAGCATGAACCATCTAGAAAATCTTGACTTTATGCTTCAAGACTCAACAAATACACTTTAAGGATGCCGTCCTTCTACTGCCAAAAATGTTGATGGTCAAAAATGTCCTCATCCATGTAAGGGATACCACTCATTTGGGACTTAAATAAACTTCGTTTTTGTTTGTAATGGTGGTTCTGACTAGTTCAATTGGGTCCACTTACCCTCTTTTCCTTCCTTCTAACTTGTGATGTTTCTATTTGTTACCAACAAGAAGAAAAATATTAGATCTACCTTCTTGCAAAGCTCTTGCAAATAATTAAATCCTTAAGTTGAATTAATGGCTTAGCTAACCTACACCTAGGGTTAACATATGACAATTTAAGTGTTAGTCTAGTCTAATATAAGTGTTATTCTAATCTAATTTTACTTATCCTAACCTACACAACACTATTTATCAATCGTATGAAATCATATGTTAGTATTAATATATATCTAACTTATGAGTTAACGCTTCACTAGCTACATATATTAAATCTAATATGTATAATCTTCTACATATAATATATTTCTAAATGTTATTAACGTAGCACTAACTACACTAAACAACTCTACTATATAAAACTATATATTAATATTAATCTAATTTATTGTAAATATTTATATACACCTATGATAATATATAAACTATTGTTAAATTAAATCAAATAATGTTATTTGTTATATGTTGTATAAAAGTTATAATTCTAGGGCAACATTAGTATTGTAATAGATTTATAAATTATCTAATAATATTGTATGTTAATTTATTTCTAATTCTAAAATTAGCTTTATAACATTATTAATCAATGTAAAAGAAAACATTTTTAGTTAAACATTACAAATAAAAAGAATTGTAAAGCTTTATAAAGAATCTAGGTTAAACAAAAATGAAAAGGAATAAATTTATATACAAAAATTATAGTTCCTTCTTATTGATCTATTAATGATAAAAATTAAATAATTGGATCAATATAAAGTTTTGATCAAACCACACTTTAATGAATTTTCCTCTTTAAGAGAGGACTTGATGCAAAACTAAAATGAAGATGCAAAACTATTCTAAGATGCAAGAAAGAAAACAAAACCTATCTTGAATAGAAGAAAAGTAGCTTTACTCCTACCCAAGAGAGAAATGTCTAAAAGAGGAGGAGGAATTGAAATTGGAGATAAAACCAAGATGAACCTATATCTCATTAAAATAGTTCAATGACACATAAGTTATTTAATTAAATATGCAGAAACATAGTTTGAATAATTAGTTACTAAAACTTTTTTCACATATAATAATATAAACTTTCAAATGGGAACTATAAACTCAAAACGGGAACTCTGGCCAAAAAATGCCAAAAAAACATCAAAAACAATGCTAAAAACGAAAAGTGTGTATACTGGAATAATGGTTTTTTTTAGGGCTAATTTTGAACATGTTTTAAAAATGGCATTCGAAACAAAATTTTCGTGCAAAATATAGCTTGAAAACGAAAAAGTGATTATACTGGAACGATGATTTTTTTTTAGGGTTAATCTTCAAAATTTTAAAAAAATGCTAGTAAAATGATCTAAAAACATAAAAGTGTCTCATAATTTCTCATTTAACACCATATGGAAATCAAAAATTTTATTTCAAGAGACGATGCATACATCAGTTAGATAAACTGTCCTAAACAATTATTCAAAATCACTCATATTTTCTTGCATGCCATCAGAATTCACATATTTAGATGAGTCACTGGATGCCGATGAAGATGTTCCATATTCTTCTCTTTCATCAACTAGTGCCCCATCTGAGTCCACATGCATGCCCATCATTTCAGGTTTCAAAATTCTTCTAGATCTATGACTGGTTTCAGCAGACTCCCATCTCAATATTGTTCCTTCTGGTAACAACCTTTTCAGAATCTCTATCGTCTTGAAGCGAAGATTTCCCCTCTTTGTTAAATTGAAGTCATAAACAAGTATGTCAACATCCTCCAATTTCAATATGTCTGTGCGGCAATGATTTATATTCGTACCCTTTCTTTTTCTCTTTCCGCCATTTTTTTTGTGAACTACCATCTCTGGCTTATACACACCATTGAATGGGTGTGTATTTGTGGCGTACCAATGTACTTCAACACTTGTAACATCCTCATTTTTTGTAAAGACCTTTATAACTTTAGCAACCCAAAATGGATAGCCATTAAGATCTCCATCTACTAGCAATGCGATCATGCAACCCTCTTTAATATCCTGTACTGAACCCCTGTAAAGGTCTTACATGGCTTCACATTGTGCATGAGATCTTCTAGAACCAATATACATCTCTCTTTCCTCTGCCTATGAAGAATTAATGATACCTTGAGATTGTTGCTGTTCAACAATGTTTATTTCCTCACGTGCATTCGACACATTTTGTGGCCAAATAAATGGATTTTTCAAAGGTATATCCTCATTTGTTCTTGTTGAAATGATATCACTTTGATTATTGAAAAATGACTCCCAGCAAACTGAATCAACAATTTCAAAGTACTCATATGTATATCTAATACATTTTTTTATTTCTTCTAGGCAATCAGAATAATTTACTGTTTTGTTTGCGTGCATTATGAACTTCACCAACTGATTGTAATAACAATATTTTTGATGCAAATATTGGATGATCTAGAATGAACTTCAAAAATTGCAAACCTGACAACGGTGCCCATTCTGTAGTAGTTGAATACTTCTTGCCCCATATTAGTGTTTTCCCATCAATTTTTTTGATACGAAATTTATGTTGGAAGCTAATGTCATTAAGTTGTTCAATGCATTTCTCCTCGCCATATGATCCCATAATAAACCTTCGCATTTCAACAGTTTCTTCCAACACATCAAAAGTAGGCTCTGGCATGTATGATTTCTTAATACATTCAATTAATGATGGCAAGCTCCCAGGTTCCTTCCTCCTCATTGTGATTGAAAAACGACTGAACATCTGATCAATATGGTCATGAGTGTGCCCAACAAGAAGGAAACCAACCTTTACCTTCTAAAAAATTCTCAATTAAACAATCATGTTTTAATATCCAAAAACAACCTGATTTTTGTTTTCACGGCAAGTGTTGTCCAGTTGTAGATACAAAACATTAGGAAGATTACCAGACCAATGAGAAAGCACATCACGAATTATGGTTATGGTCAGATTTGCATCATTATGAATATTTGGAGCTGTGAAGTACACCTTTGGCAACATTTTCCCATTGAAGACCATACAACCGACCAAGTGATTACTGAATAAAATTTTCCTCCTGTAAATTTTTGGGTGTTGCGAACAAAATGTGGTAAAGTGTTTTCTTCTGGTCCATACATCAATTATCAACCCAAATATTTATTCGGATTATCATAACACTTCTTTCGATGCTTGTACAACTTTTTTCGTTCATTTGTTTGTTGTTTGCGATGCTCCTGAAGTTCTTTGACAATTGAATCTACACAACATAAAAGAAACCCATTAAGAAATATGTTTTTATACTTGATGAATATACAATCTTAAAATTTAAAGTTATGAATGCCTCCCTCTTTCTGACCCTTCAAATTTGTCCCTTTTTTATTTAAGAGAAGCACATGTACTGCAAATCCCCATCCTTATCTTCTTAGGAATATGAACATTGTTGAATTCTTTCTTCCATATCTTCACAAAATATGGATATGTAATAAATCGGCCATGTCCCTCAACACCTTCTGCATATTCTTTTTATAAGTTGTAGATTTCGCATCTTGAAAAACTATCTAGAATGTGTATTGTCTCTCTATTTGGCATACACTCTCCATGCTTTGAAAAGAAATCTTTCATCCATGACATTGCAATGTTTGATAATGGCCCAAATTGTCTTTTATGACGTATTTCAGAATAAAATGTGGGATCCTTTTCCAAATTTTCTTGAATTCTCGAGAGACGAAAATTCCCAATCGAATGAAACATGTAAGCTTTTCTACAGATAATAAGTCTTAATATGATATCATACCTGACATGTATATTGCATGCACCCAACTAAATATGAATTTTGCATGCTTTTATTCATTGACAAATATCTCTTCCTGCTCTCAAATGCAAATTTGAAATCCATATGTTTCAAGAAATCTTTTTGGCAACATTCACTTGAAATGACTGTGCTGATAGAACTTCTTCTCGTCAGATATTCTGCTCTACCCCTTGTATAGCTAGAACATCTTGCATTGATACGAAAAGGTCTGGTCCTACTCCTCAATACAATAGTTCTTGGAAAAATCTCCATCCTTAGATCATCATTTGTATAAGGATTTTTATCATCATTAAGAGGAATGTTATCCACACTATGATCAACTGTGCTTTTCAAATACTGACTTGGAGGATATTCTTCATCTTCCCTTTCTTCAGTGCTACTATCATAGTCCATAGAATTCGAACTCAATGGAAATTCTAACTCGATGTTTATTGGATATTCTTCCTCATGTGCATTTTCAGTGCTCCTCTCACGGTCCATAGAATTAGGACTAAGTGTATCATTTTGTCCTTCATCACTGCTACCTTTATACTCATTAGAATTAGGACTAACTGGACAGCATGGCATTCCATACTTTTGAAATTCATCATCCCGCTCTTAATCAAAGCTGCTCTCATAGTCCTTAGAATTAGGACTAACTGGACACCGTGACTCTCCATACTTTTGAAATTCATCATCATGCACTTCATTGTTGCTACTCTCATAGTCCTTAGAATTAGGACTAAGTGGACATTTTGACACTCCATTCTTTTAAAATTCGTTATCACGCTCTTCACCATTGCTACTCTCATAGTCCTTAGAATTAGGACTAAGTGGACACCGCGACACTCCATTCTTTTGAACTTCACCATCTTGCTCTTCATCACTACTGCTTTCATAATCCATAGAATCAGGACTGAGTGGACACCGTGAGACTCCATTCCTTTGAAATTTGTCATCAAGCTCATCATCACTACTGCTTTCATAATCCTCCGAATTCAGACTAAGTGGAATCTGTGACTCTTTATTTATTTGAAATTCTCCATCTCCACTTTCATCTGTGCTACTCTCATAGTCCTTAGGATCAGTACTAAGTGGAAAAATTGACTTCCTATTCATAGTGGAAGAATTCCCACTATATTCATCCATATGAATAGAGTTTTTACGCGATAAAGATGTTGATGATGTATAAATTGAAACTTCACTATCAGGACAATCCATCCCTTTCAAATAGAAGATGTTCAATGATACAAATGGAGTGTCTCCTAAAGATATTCTATAGCTTAGAGAATGAAAGTTTCCCTCCAAAAACATTTCGCGAAAATATTTTCCTCCTAAAAGTTTGTGAGATATATTTCAGTTTATTATTTTATTATGCAATTTAATGATAAATGTTTATGAAATAAATCATTAAAGTTAAAATTGTAAACTACAACTTCTACCTAAATTATTTTAATAGTCAAAGTATATAATTTTTAGTAAAAAATAGAATGTTTTTTTAATTTTTTTTTAATACATTTAGAAACAAGGTAATCCCACATTCACCCCGCTATAAAACAATTCCAAATTGTTCACTTTATCATATTTTCATTCATCGCCATAAAAAATTAACATGTTAAAATTTATTAGAACTAATTAATCCCACATTCACCGTACGATAAAACATCTTCGTAGTTTCACCTATATATTCTGTTATCACTATTACTCAAGTTACATCAAAGTTTGTTGACGTTCGTCAAAAGACTTGGAGCGAATTTGTGGAGCAGCTACAATAGGATCAACAACATATTCAACGAAGAATTTCCACAATTGAAAGGTTAGTTAAATTTTTTTCCTTGAAATTTCTCATATTAAATTAGTTTAACGAAGTAGATTTATTTTCTAAACTTAAAATTATTTTTCAACCAAATTAAAAAATATTTCCATCATGAGCATGGTGGGCCCGAAGCAACCTCGTCCTGCAATCGACCGGCCACTAGATTTTTTTTATAAACTTAAATTTTTTTGTCAACGAAATTCACAAATATTTTCGACGTGAACATGATGGGCCCGGGGCAACTCCATCCTCCACGCCTACCTCATA
>APFE030415976.1:0-19808 GCA_000404065.3 Pinus taeda
CGCCTCAGACAGAGTACACTCTTGAAATAAAAAGTCGTCCCTGGGTTGACAATTAATGTGAGGTAATTAGGTGTTAAAAAGACCCTTTTTATCGCTCCACAGAACCAACCCTAGAGAAAGGAGAAGTGAATCTGCACATATCTTGTAACGCATTGGGAAGTTTTACCACTCCTCAAACTCTCAAGATAGAAGGACATATCAAGAAGAAAAAGGTAATAGTGTTGATTGATTTGGGTAGTACCCATGATTTTATTCATTGTAAGATGGCCAAGGAATTTAATTGATTCAAATATCCAACAATAGAGTCTCAAGCGACAGTTGCAAATGGAGGGACTATAAATTGATATGGAAAGTTCCATAATATCAAGCTAATGATGGGGGAATATGTATCAAATAGTCCAATTCTTTATATTGCAATGTGTGAAATTGATGGTGTACTAGGAGTCCAATGGCTACAATCTTTGGGTACGATAACTTTTAATTTTCAAGAACTTTTCCTGAAACTTTTTTAGCGAGGAAATGAAGTTTAATTGAGGGGTATCGTAGGGAAACTAGGAAAGATAATCAGCTCTAATGGCATGAAACAACTTCTAAATAAATAAGAAGAAGGTGTAATTACACAATTTTTCCCAATAGAGATTCAAACATCAAAATCATCTATTTCTCCAGTTCTCTAAAAAGTATTGCACAATCATTCCAAGATATTTGAGACTCCCAATGGTGCCCCATCTATTCTTTATCATGATCATGCTATTCATTTGATTCCATGAAGTTTTCATCGAAACATCAGGCCTTACAAATATCCCTATGCCCAAAAGACTGGAATTGAATGTATGGTTGTAGAAATGTTAGAGGTAGGTATAATTAAACCTACTCAAAGTTCTTTCTCTACTTCAATAGTATTGGTGCATAAGAAGGATGGATCATGGAACATGAATCCGGATTATAGGGATCTCAAAAAAGTTCACTATTAAAGATAAATTTCCCATTCCTATAATTGATGAATTGTTGGATTAATTACATGGAGCAATTGACTTCACCAAGTCAGACATTTGTTGAGGATATCATCATATTAGAATGAAGACTAGAGACATTCCGAAAACAAAATTTAGAACCATGAGGGTCATTATGAAATTTTGGTCATGCGTTTTTGCCTTACCAATCCACCTTCTACATTTCAAGGTTTGATGAATTCTATTTTCAAACCACTCCTTAGAAAATTTGTGTCTGTATTTTTTGATGATATACTAATCTACAACAAGTCTTGGAAGGATCATGTCCAACATGTTGATAGGGTGCTCAAACTATTGGAGGAGAAACAATTATATGAAAATACCTCCAAATGTTTCTTTGGAGTACAAGAAGTGGAATGTTTGGGTCATACTGTATTTCATGAGGGTGTTAAGGTAGACCCTAACATAATTAAATCCATTAAGGATTAGAAAATCCCAAAAATCATAAATAATCTTTGAGGTATTTTCATTTCGAGAGGGTATTATTACAATTTATTAAGAATTATAGGAGAATAGAAGCACCTCTAACAACATTATTGATGAACGATGCATTTTATTGGACTCCAGAAGTAACTAAGGCCTTTGAAAATCTTAAAGAGGCAATGTGCTAAGCATGTGTCTTAGCTATGCTTGACTTCACAAAAACATTTATTGTGGAAAGTGTTGCCTCGATAAATGGAATTGATGTTTTTTTAATGCCAGAAGGAAGACCCATTAGTTTTGAAAATCATCTAATCAAAGGAAAGTATTTACACAAACCTCTTTATGAGAAGGAAATGTTGGCAATACTACATGCACTAAAGAAACCATGACCTTACCTAATGATAGTCTTAAATACTTTTTGGAACAAATATTATCTTCAAAACAACAGAAAAATGGGTCAAAAAGATGCTAGGTTATGACTTTGAAATCATCTACAAAAAAGGGAAGAAAATGTTTGTGGAAGAATGTTTGGTTTGCTAACAAAATAAAGTTGAGACAAATAACACCTCGAGTCTCTTACAATCTTTAGCCATTCCAAATCAACATTGGGATGAGGTTTGAATGGATTTTATCACAAGTTTAGTCAATTCTGAAGGAAAGAGTGTTATCACGGTGGTAGTTGATAGAGTTACCAAGTATGCACATTTTATGCATTATCAATCCATTTAAATCTAGTACACTTGCTACTACATTTATGGAAACAATTCAAAAGCTACATGGAAACCCAAAGATTATTGTAAGTAACAAAGATCCCATTTTCACTATAAATTTTTGGACTAAATTATTTTCTTGTTTGGGTACTCAATTAGATCATAGCTCATCTTATCAGCCTCAATCTGATGGGAAAAATGATATAGTGAAAAAAATGCTTACCATGATATCTTCATTGTTTTGCATCTAATAAACAAACATAATTGCTCAAGTGGTTACCTCTGGTTGAATGGTGGTATAGCACTTCCTTCCATACTACATAAAAAATTACCCCATTTATGGCATTTATGGATCTCATCCACCATCCATCACATCATCTTTAAGATAAAATTCTAAGGTTCAAGTAGTGGAAGATTAAATTGGGCATCAACAACAAGTTCTCGAACTCTTAAAGGATAACTTCAATTTGGCACATAACCTAATGAAATAATAATCAAGTCAGCTTGGCAGCAAAATAATTTTTTATGTAGATGACCCGTATTTATATGGCTACAACCATATAAAAAAATTCCCTCAAGCAAGCTAAGAAGGATAATAAATTATCACCAAAGTATTGGTGGCCCTTACAAGGTGTTGCAAAATATTGGTGCTACGGCATACAAGTTTGAGCATCTCGCATCTCCCCTAGTGCACCCAGTTTTCCATGTTTCATGCTTAAATAAGGTTATAGGTGACAAGCTCCCAGTTCAAACATTATTTCTAGAACTTGACGAGGAAGGAAATATCATATTGGAACATAAGTAGTCATGGAAAAAATAACTTGAGAGCTACAAAGTCGACTAATTTTGAAGTACCTCATCAAGTGGAAGAAATTACTTGCTAAAGATTCCACATGGGAGAATGGGAATTTTATATAGAAGCATCTAGAACTACTCAAGTGTTGAGGACAACACTTTTTTGAAGGAGACGGGAATGTTAGGTCAATACACTACTAGTGTAGCCCGTTATTGTTATTATTGGCATATCCCCCTTATTGTTATTGTTGTTCCCTTACATTATTATTATTATGTAGTCTTTGATTATATTGTTACCGCTCATAATCTTATATATATAGGAGGTCTTGTCATTTTTATCATCCAATAATTACTCATTTATGTAAAGTAAATGATGTTTACCCCTTGAAGAGGATAAGTTTTATGTCATTGATCTATCTTATTGTGAGTTGGTTTCATAACAAACACACAACCCTTGTAGTTGAGTGCATGTTGTTTGAGATTCTTGGGTCTAAGTGGGTTCCATCCCTAGATGACCTAGGCCTACTCACGGGATGGAAGTTGTTTTATATTGTTTATTTGGCATTCCATCTTATACTTTGAAATTTCCACGAATAGAGCCTATAGTTGTTGTTTTTGGGTTTTTTTTTTTTTTTGCTATGCCTTTTCTAATGATCTGGAATTAAATAGGAATGAAACAAATTACCTATATAACCATACATATAGAGAGGCAGTAGAAATAATACTTCATTTGATTACTATAAAATACTGAAATTTGATTACAAACAGAAATAGAAATAAATTAGCTAGGGTGATGGTAGCTTATCTCTGAGAATAGATGTGGTGGCTACATGCCTTTGAACTATCTTACAATGAGGCTTGAAGGCCTATTTATTGTTGAGAAACAATAGAAAACCATAAAAATCCAAAAACCTAACCCTAGGAGATGAAACGCCAAACTATGGGCCTCGTTTAGGTAAATTAGTACATCAACTTCCCGGGGTTGTAAGTTTGGCATACGATCTCCGTTTGATGTGCATAGTACCTCATTGAAAAGCTCTATACGAGTACTACAACTTTGGGAAGAGCAACATTGCTCTCATGTTGCTCCCAATTTTCCTAAAAAACGTTGTTTAGGGCCTCATAACTACACTAGAAGTTTAGGACCCAAAAAACTGCTAAAAATAGTAAATTTTGCTACAATTAAGGAAACCGAAAAATTCAAAGAGACAGATGTGGGGGTCCAAGTGGGATAGATGGGTGGCCACCAACATCCACATGAATCATTCCTCCCCCATCAGGAAGAAATGGTCCCCATTGCGTTGAGCTCCTCCATGAGAATAAGAAACTTCTACTAAATTTGGTCCTTGGTCAGCTGTTCTACAACCTCTGATGTGTCCAGTAATGGTGGGAAGCTTGGTTTGGTCGAGGGTTGTCCACGTTGAACACTCAATGTAGGCAAATGAATGGGGGAATGTTGTGCTCCAAAACATTGTTTCCCACAGCCTCGGTACTGGTGTAAGGACGATGTCAGAGTGGTCTGAGCTTTTAATGGGCTCTTGTAAGGTGTTCTTTCTATAGATGCAACCAGACTTTGTCACCCACTCAAAACTTTTGTGGCACCTGATGTTGATCATATCGGCACTTTTACTTGTCATATTTCAGAATGGAGCGATGATATGTCAACCCATTGGGTAGACGTGTTCTGGGAGTCAGATCAAATGAATGTTTGACCTGACAGTGCAACGGTACCCCTGTGGGTGAGGAGAAGATGTTCCTGTCTTCTTTCATGACCTTATCCATCTGTTGTTATTGTTACGTGGAGGAGCCCTTCGTAGGGGTCATGGATGTGGCAATGATCTTCCCCTTACTTTGGGAGCGAACAAGACAAAAAATGAATTTCCTAGTATTAGAGATGAGCTTGCTGCATTTTTTAGCAGTGATTAAAGAGGTCGTGATAGGCGGGGCTATCTCCACTATCATGTATAATGAATTACAAAAAGAAATAATAACAGCGTGAGGCCTTGACTCATACACAAGATGTCGCCTGCATAAGTATGGTTGGCCTAATAGTACATTACAAACATCAAGAGGTGCAACATCACAGAGTACCTCATCTATGAAGGGCTTGGTGCTGTAGGGAAGGTGGCATTGTTGGCAGATTCAGAGATCCCATCCTTACTGAAGCCACCCGATATTGTACAATTGTGGGTGTGGTGTAGTAAGTAGGCCCAACCACTTCACGGCCTCTGCTGAAATGAGGTTCTTTTGGCTCCCACTGTCAACAATGAACTGTAGTGGCAAACCATTCACCCACATCTGTGAGTGGAAAAGACGCTCCACCCCTCTGCATCTTTGGGCTCATTCTTCTGGACCTTGGTAGTGGTAACAGTGGTGCTGGGCTCTGCATCAATGATTTTCTTCCCTTTGTCCTTTCCCTTGTCGAGTTTCAACTTAGGGTCAGAACATGCATATGATTCTGAAGCCTTCAACTCGGCCACCAGCGATTGCGTGGTCCGACACTCACTTGTGTTATGAGTGGGGCTCTTATGGAACTCACGCCACTTTCCTGTGTCCTTCTTTGAATTTGTGGTGTTGTTCTTTTCTTGTGGCTTCAACAAGCTGTCTTGGGCCACCTTGCCTTGGCTTTGTCCTTTGTTCTTTAGATTCGCAAATCTAAAGTATCGCTTCTTTTGTTTAAAATTTTTCTTCATCTTTACAGCATATTTGTACGTCATGTCAAGCAAGGAGATATTCAGGAACTCCATCTCATCTTGGATGTACCTCTATAGGTAGTTGTGGTATTTGAGTCTAACATTCACTTGTGTTATGAGTGGGGCTCTTATAAAACTCACGCCACTTTCCTGTGTCCTTCTCTGACTTTGTGGTGTTGTCCTTTTCTTGCGGCTTTGACAGGCTATCTTGGGTCACCCTGCCTTGGCTTTGTCCTTTATTCCTCAGATTCATAGATCCAAATTCTCACTTCTTTTGTTTAAACTTCTACTCGATCTTGACAGTGTATTAGTTGTCATGCCAAGCGAGGAGATATTTATGAACTCCATCTTGTCTTGGATGTACCTGTGTAGGCAGTCATGGTATTTGAGTACCGAATGCAACTTGGAATCCTTGATACCCAACTTTGCATGAAGGGTATGAAAAATATTTGTAGAGTTTGGTACATCTTGGTCCCTTCCCTACCACACCATGGTCCACTTTATGTATTTGACCTCATAGCTTTTGAGAGGCTAATGTTGCTCCTTGATGGCATCCTAGAATGAATTTCAAGAAGAGCACCTAAAAATAGTGAGTTCGTACCTTCATCGTTTTGCTCGCAGCAGGTTTCCTACCAATCCTTGACACGGGGGGCAACTTTGAGAAGAGCAAAAGTGATATTTCGTTGGCTGCAAAAATCATGAACAAAAAAAATACCCTTCTAGCAGATTTAACCATTTATCTACGACATCTGCATCTATTTGACCCTAGAATATGGGGATTTCAAAATTAACTTTTACCTTAAAGGGTGTGGCCTTTCTAGAGTAGCTGTTGGAAGGAAATGCATCGCCTCTGGGTAGTCGCTGAAGGATCTGGGCAAAGTTTTCAATCATTGCTTTCCTTTGTCGCTCGAGGGATTCTTCGAGCAAGATTTTGATAGGATCTCCTACCCTCTAATATTTCTTTTCATCTACAATGGGAGGCCGTTGGGATTTGTGAGGTTGGCCTTGCAAAGGTTCAACCAGTTCAAGCCATAACTCCTTATATCTTGACCTCATTGGGGACATGCAAAGAAAAACATAGAAAGAGTAGACCTCTCTAATACCATTGATCCAGATTTAAATAGGAACAAAAGAAATTACAGATATAACCATACATACAGAGATGCAGTAGAAATAATAGTCCATTTCATTACTGTAAAACACTGAAATATGCTTACAAACATAAATGGAAATAAACTAGCTAGGGTGACGGTAGCTTATCTCTGAGAAGAGATGTGGTGGCTATACGCCTCTAAACTATCTTACAATGAGGCTCGATGGCATATTTATTGTTGAGAAACAATGGAAAACCATAAACATCCAAAAACCTAACCCTAGGAGATGAAACGCCAAATTGTGGGCCCCATTTGGGTAAATTGGTGCATCAAATTCCCGGGGTCGTAACTTTGGCATACGATCTCTGTTTGATGTGAAAAATACCTCGTTAGAAAGACATATCCGAGGAATACGACTTTTGGAAGAGAAGCATCAATCCGTGGACCCATGTTGCTCCCAATTTTCCCAGAAAAAAGTCGTTTTGGGCCTCAAAATGGCTCTGGAAGTTCAAGGCCCGCAAAAAACTGCTAAAAATAGTAAATTGTGCTATAGTTAAGGAAACTGAAAAAATGAAAGAGATAGTTGTGGGGGTCCAAGTGGGATAGGCAGGTGGCCACCAACATCCACCTGGATCATGTAAACTATTAAATTCTTTATTTGTAGGGATGGAGTTCTACGTACTAAAACTTGCAATAGATATGCTTTACCCTACCTACCTTACTTAGTCTCTGTAAATTTTCTATGTCACCACAAGTTAATTTCTAACCTTAGGAAATAACGCCATTATAGGTATGTTCTATCATGATAAGGAAGGGATTTTAAACTGAGTTTTTTCCTTATGTCTATCCTTGACTATTTCTCTGTACACCTTAAGTCGTTCCTCGAAATTTTCCTCTACCATATTTCAATTATTAAGTCTCGATGAGTTGCATTTGGGTTTTTAACCCCTTCCCGAATTTTATTTGGGATTTGATAAAAACTCCTCATGATGGTTATGTAGCCATTATTTGGTATAGATATGACTATTTTGTTTCAATATTTAGGCCGGTGGCCTCTTACGCTTAATGAATGACTATTTTTTCGAATACAAAGTATTCTATAGTTATATGCATGATCTCCTCTCATGCTTCATTTGAAGAATATATAAATCAAGATTTTTCATTTTGTTTCTATAATTGATGGGGTTTACTATTATGGAATCATTTAGTCAACTTAGTTATATCCTTGAACTATAGATGCACCTTTATTATGCCACTTTTGGTTTTTATTCTTCACAATCTTCTATTTTTTTGTTCACTTTATTATTGGTTGAGTGATTAAAATTATGAATGCTAATTTTGATGTCTCATTTACTATTCTGAATCATTTTTGTCAGTATATTGTTTGGATATTTCTTCCTATTCCACTATAGGATGCTTTGGTTGCATAGATTCAGCAAGGTTCCAACCCCTAGATACTCATCCTATGGTTGAGCTCAATGGTGCCTTTTGTAAATTTATAAATATTTTGATAGCAATATTAAATATTTTAAGGTTTCCTTTGAGGTGAAATACAATAACATAATTTTTTTTTTTGCTTTGATTTCCCACATGACTCTTGGCCTATCACGATTGACTAAATAGCTTGATATATGTTAATGGTTTCATATACACTATGAGATTTACCTTTTTATTAATTAATGGTCGTAGCCCTCGTAATTTTTATTAATTATAAAAAGAGTTTAAATAGACTTATCACTCTTATCTATATCGAGGAGATACAATTTTAAAGGGGAACTTTGGAGCCTACTTTAATGCTTTTGTAGAAGCTATGACTCCATAGCCTCTGACAGTTAAGTTGGCTAGCGACCCTTTGCTTATAACTACATGCTTGGTACAGTGATACACTCACTAATAGTTATTTTTGTCTCTCTCATATAATGTAACCTTCCAAATTTCACATGGTTAACTAGAACGCTTTGATTTTATAAAATAAGGGAAACAATATTGATTAGCATATACAAGATACTTATTTAGCCATATATTTTGGGACGTTATATATATAGATGCATCTCATCTCATTATGTTGATATACAACTAAAGAAATGGTTATTTAAAATTGGGTGTGTGTTCCCTCTTATCTCGCGATAGATCTCATAATCCGAAGTGATTCTCACAAGATTATTAATTAATACTATATCTACTAGATGAACTAGAAAATGCCATCAAAGAGAAATCCAAGGTATTGTACCTAAGTTATATGTGAAAAACGTTCTTCTAAAAATTGTGATAACATAACTCGAACTGGAGGAAAACTGGTATTGTTGAGGCTGAGTTACAATCATATAAGGTATTTGTCTCCATTATTCCATAAACTAACAATATTAGAAATAATACTAACTGGATATCGCTTACATCCATACGAATATACTCATGTTCACCTTAATTACATTTAACATGATATAAATCTATAGGAACTTTGTATTTGTCTCGACTTTTATAAATTTCTATAAGAAATACTAATTCGCATATCCTACAATATGATTATAAGATTGCTTTCCTATAATTAAATATAGGGGTACAAATACTTTTGCTTCTTTAATAGAAGCTAGAATTATTATACTAAAAAGGACAGGTTAAATAAATGATGGTATAACATGCATTTCAGTCAATGATATACAACCTGCACAATATATGACATTGATAATGTACATAATGGAGAGTCTAATTGTAACTACAACTTGGAAAACCACTAAGGAAATAAACACTCTCTTCTCGACCATGAACTTCCTTTGCTAGTTTCCCCCGAGCTAAGATCTGCTTTCCATAAGAATAAACAACATTTTATATTCATAGGTGGTGTATTTTATACATTTCTTTCGAGCATATTTTTAGCAGCATCATGCTTTAAGGTCTTCAAATTTTTTTCCTAGGCCTTTTGTTTTAGTTTATTTTTCAAAAGAGAAAAATTTCCTTTTCTTTAAATCTTGTTTCTTTTCCAGAAACTCTTTACTCCACCTTAATTATTAAATTTCTCCAACTAAATAATTTAGCATAATCATTTTCTCCCATCATGTTAAATCAATATACTTTTTATTAATTTCATTTATGTATTTATAAGAGATATTTTGGAAGCTCCATCATGTGGTCATAACCATAGATTTTCCAAAGCTAGAAAGAAATATTTCAACTTTAGCATTCTTTTCCTCATATTTTTTCTAATAATTTATTTATTTTATTAATAATCAAATTGATTACATCATCACAAAAGTTTACGCATTGCTTCCATAGCCATTAAATCCAACAATAGGTTCATTCCTAAAATATCCAACATTAAAAGTACGAAATAGAGCAGTTTAGGAGTTGGCATTACTATTTTGTTTAACCAAGAAAAGTCCATGTGATTGACTTCAATTTAGTAATTTTGCATAACGAGTATTCATTATATATATAGACATAAAATGAAATTCCATTTTTCATAAATTGGAACTATGGTGAATGTCAATGATGGGATTAGAATGGTTATATCTTATAGAATGTTCTTTTCCCTTAATTGTTGCTTGGAAAATAACTTCATGGAAACTTTGTTTTAAAGTTCCTTATATGTAGCATCTAGAAGATGTATCATTATTTGTTATCTTTACTTTTAATTCATGGAATTGGTTTATGACAAAGATAAAAGACCAATACCTTTATACATTGTTGAAATATTAAGAACACTGATGCATGTGCACAGTAGAATTGATAAGATATTGTGTAAATAAAATATTTTGTAAAAGTTTTGGTTTTATTAAAAGCAATTGCCACTAATGTTTCTAGTGAGATTAAGCAGGGGTAACTTAATGAATCATATTGAAAGGTAAAACGTTGCAATGTGATTTGCAGCCGCAAATGTGAAGATTAATGTCTACCATAATGAAATGCAATATTATACATAGAAAAATATAGTAATTTTTTCATGTGGATTATTATGTGGAAATTTTCGAAATGAGTACCACCTATATGACACGAGATTTTAGTTATGATTTCTTGTAAAATTTAATTTTATAGACTACGGAGCCCCTGCTAAGGGTCAAGTATGAATACATGATGTACATAAATTTTTCTTCTGCCCTAATGTTAATGTGCATATGGTCAGTTATGTAAATTACAGTGGGAAAATGTGCTAAAATATAATTTCACATCTTAGACATTTATATGATAGTAGGGAAAGGCTCAAGGATTGCCATCGACAAAGGTATTCTCCTTCCTATATTTTGTAGAAATTTCACCTATAGATCAACTGATAATGAAATGTACTAAAGCAATACACTAGATCTAATTCTACAATCAAACTTTGTGGAAGCTTAATCGAATATGAGAAATATCAAACAAGAACACATATAATTGAGAATGAGGAGCAATCACACATGAACACAGAAATATAATCTGAGGAAAGCCTCAACCTAAAACCCCACTCTCTGTATTATCATATAAGTGGAAATATCTCAGATTACACAAGCGACCTAGCTCAGAAACTATCCATCTCTTAGTACAATCTCATAATACAACTCACAAACTAAATAGACACAACATATGTCAATCCTCAGCCATCCAAACCTCCTATTTCCTTCTACAATTTTTCTTGGGGTCTAATGATGCCACTTGTGTGAATTGGCCTCATCACACACTCACTAAACTGAAGAACTGCATAATCCTCAAGGAATGTATTCCTTCTACATGCAAGAGATATTCACAACAGAATATTCTTGCAACTTATATTACATTGTCCCTCCATCTGATCTCAACTAGGTCTCTGACAGAACTAACATGCATGAGTTATTTATGAGAGAATATTCAGTTATCTGAAGTGCAGTAATTACATGCATGCATGCATTAAATAATTGAACTCACAATCAGTTCCTCCAACTATTGGAACTACTCTAATTGGACTTAACTCAGTTCACTGAGCTAACTAATTATAACTCATCCTTATCCCTCTAACTAATGGATAAATTCCTTAATCAAAGGAATAACTGTTGCATGTTCTCACATAGACTTCATGTTTATTTTTCCTTAACTAATTAACTCAAGATGAATTAATTAACTATTTTACAAACAGTTGCTAAGATCAAATTCGAATTTTACTTCACTATTTTAGTTCAGGAACTAACTAAAATAGGAAGGTATCCCAAAATGCTATTTATGTTAGTGTTATTTTGATCACTTCTATATTTAGCATTTCTTGTTGCTATTTTCAACACTCCCTCTCAACAAGAAAGGGATTATCAGTCACCCCAATCCTATCTCTATGGAACTCGAACTTGCATTTTAACAATGCCTTAGTCAAAATATCTGCATCCAGTTCCTCGGTCAAAAACATACAACAACATCATGATCCTCTTCACCACACAGTCTCGAAGATGATGGTACCAGATATCTATGTGCTTGGACCTGTCATGAAACACTATATTCTCAGAGAGTTTTATGCAACTCTGATTATCACAATATATCACTGTAGGATCCATCATCTGACCAAACAATCCCACTAGAATCTTTCGCATCCAAATGGCCTTGCATGTTGCCTCACTAGTAGCCATGTATTCAATGTCTACTGAGCTAAGTGCAACTGACATTTGTTTCCTACTGTACCAAGAAACTGCACCTGAACCAAGGTTGAAGATTCCTCTAGAAGTGCTCTTCTAGTCTAATGGAATCCCCGCTCAATCAACATCTGTGAAGCCTTGAAGCTTCACTCCCTCTGTCTATCTATACCACAATCCATACTAAGAAGTACCTCTGAGGTATCTCAGCACATGGTTCGCTACCTTCCAAAATAGCTTGGTTGGCTGAACCATAGCTTGACTCAGTTGGTTCAGTGCAAAGCACAAATTTGGTCATATGTTCACTAGATACATGAGTGAACCCATAATCTGCTGATAAATAGTAGCAGCTACTACCTCACTTGAAGTAGCATCCTCCTTCCTCCAATTACCAACTAGAGGAGTCTGCATGGAATTGCACTTATCCATGTGGAATCACCTAAGTATCTCATTGGCATACCTACCTTGAGACACAAATACTTTCCCATCCTTCTGCCACACTTCCATGACTAGAAAGTAGTGCATGAGGCCCATATCCTTCATCTCAAACACTTTCGCAAGGTCCTCCTTCTAAGATTTGATCAACTGATCATCACCTATCAAAATCAGATCATCAACATAAAGTATAATGATCAATCACTTACCTTCTACCATGATGTGGTAAAGGTGCGCACCTGCTTCACTCTTCGTGAAGCCCAACCCGGTGAAATAGTTGTCGCTCCTGGTGTACCAAGCATGGGGTGCTTGCTTTAGCCCATACAATGCTTGCTTGAGTTGTCACACATGCGACTCATGATCAAAGGTCTCAAATCCTTTGGGCTGCTCAATGTACGCCTCTTCCTCAATCTTCCCATTGAGGAACGTCATCTTCACATCCATCTGATGGATCTTCCAACCCCTCTAAGCTAATAGTGCCAACATCGATATGTTAGATGAGTACATTGCTGTAGGAGAAAAAGTCTCATCGTAGTCTATCCCCTTGACCTGTGAGAAACCATCAGCAACAAACCTTGCCTTATGCTTCTCAACACTACCATCAGCTGCCTATTGTACCTTGTAAAGCCATCGGGAACTCACCACTGACTTGCCCCTAGTCCTGGGACAACATCCCACACACTGTTCTGAGTGATAGAGTCATACTCCTCTACCATTGCATCAACCCAGACTAGTTGTTGCACTGCTTCCTCGAAAGAAGAAGGTTCGGTTGCTACACACTCCCAAACGAGGTCCATGTAACCAGTGTACCACTTGGGAGATCTCCTTTGTTTGCATTGATAGGATGACTGCCCCACATTCTCTCACGCATCTAGTATCAACCTGTTAGCTTCCTGTGAACATTTCTTCTCAACCCTAGAAGACTCTGCATGAGTGGATGTCTCCACTCTCGGATTCTCTACATGCAGCTGCTCTGCATCATCTTGAGGCTCCTCATCCTTTGGAACCAAATGTTCCTCCTTTGCATGTAACTCGAGCTCCCTCTGAAGTGATACTCGCATGGCATTCTGCTCGTCGAACATCACATCTCTGGGTACCACTTTCCTCTGACTGGTAGGTTGGAACACTTGATAGTTGTGGGGTGTATCTATGTACCCCACAAGTATTCCCAAATAAACTATTGGATCTAGCTTCTTCCGGGCATTTTTAGTCACATGGCAGTAAACCGATGATCCAAATATTCAGAAGTCACTCACATCTGGTCGCTTCCCGGAAAAGGCCTCCATAGGTGTCTTCATCCCCAATATATGGTGAGGACTTATGTTCTGCAAGTATACTCATGTATTGCATGCCTCAACCCATAGATGAAGTGGAAGGCTTTGGTCATGCAATATCGCTTGATCTGCTCCCACAATAGATCGGTTCTTCCTTTCGGCGATCCCATTCTGCTGTGGGTTATCGAGTATCGTCAACTCCTGTTTAATTCCTTTTGGAGTGCAGAAGTCCTTAAAATGCTAGGAGACATACTCTCCACCATTGTCACTTCACAAGGCTCTTATTTTCCTTCTAGATTCTTTCTCTGTCGAGGCTTTAAACTCATAAAACCTCAAGAAGGTCTAGTTCTTCTTTTGCATAAAGTAGATCCAACATCTACGACAAAAATCATCAATAGAAATAACATAGTACCTTTTTTTAGCGATGGAGGATGTAGAGAATGGTCCACATATATCTGAGTGAACTCACTCAAGGATTGCTCCAGCTCTACTATCTTGATCCTGAAAGGAAGTTTTCACATACTTACCCAAGGTACATCCTTTTCATGTATCCACTTGCTCCAACTTTCCCTTAGGTAGTCTAGTAGAAATTTGTTACATGATCTTCAAGGCCTTGTGATGCAAGTGGCCCAATATTCTATGCCATAGCTCACTAACATCTTGGCTTTGCACCACCTCTACTTTGTAAATCAGTGTAGCATAGTCATCTACCTTCTGCTTGTAGAGATTCTTTACTCGAATCCCAATTCTCTCGGTCGTTCCAATGCCGATACGCCTTAGGAACACCTTTCCTTGACTAAAGACTACATCATAGCCTTTATCTTCTAGCATAGCAATGGACACAAGATTCTTCTTCAGAACTAATACATACTTTACATCAGTGAGGGTGAGAGGAGCTCCATGCTCCCTCTAAAACGTAAACATACCTTCACTTGAAACATGGTACTTTCCATCATTTCCCATCTCGATGCACATCTAAATATCCTTCTCCTCGAGCGTATTGAAAATATTCTTGTCACCTAACATGTGGAATGAAGCTCCATTATCCAGTTACCAAACACATCCCACCATGGACGAAAGCATGCATTCGATAAGAGAGAAATCTAACTCAAACTATGAGGACAGTGCCTCACCATCTGATTCCTTTGAGGATCCTTTCATGGATTTATTTTGTGGACAATTTGTAGCATAATGGCCCACCTCATGACAATGAAAGAATTGCACTTTCGATTTGTCAAACTTCTTCTCGCCATGGGAAGATTTGGATTGGGACACCTTCCCTTTCCCTTTCCTAGCTTTACTTGCTAAAGCTAGATTTTCTTCATCACCTTGTTTTGATGAAGATCCATCTCTGGTGCTTCTTCTTATCTCCTCATGCATCAAATCTGACCAAAGTCGTTCCCAATTTGGCAGTTTCTCTCTTCCATTAATCGAGTCTTGGTAGCTATGCTAGCTCTTAAGAAGACCGAGGAGTGTAGGACTCACCATGTCATCGTCAACAGCCATGATCCCTACACTTCCAAGCTCATCCCTACAGGTGGTGAGCTTGTTCATGAAGGTAGAGATCGTGTTGTCCTTTTCACACTTGATTTTATGAAGCTTGTCTTTCAGCGCCAACTTCCTCCAATCACTGCTATTTTGTTATAGATCATTCAATGTTTTCAACATCAAAAATGGTGTTTCCTTCCCATCGAGGCTCGAGACGATGTTGTCTCAAACTCCCTGCAAGAGGATTCTCCTTGCTCTAGCCACACATTTCTTCCATTCCACCAATTCTTGGGCACTATTTTCTGCATGTTTGGGGACTTCTTGATCAATGAAGTCCTTTAACCCATTGTCCTCTAATATCGCTTCCATGCCATCCTTCTAGGCTATATAATCTGAGCTGCCATCAAGGGCATACTCATGTCTCAAACCGTTGACCTCCATTAATGAAATTTGAGATGTGATAAGAACTCGATATCTATAATTGTGAACTCTAAAATTCTTACTTCTCCCTTATTTGTATAGAGTTATTCACTTTGATCACCTTTGCTCGATACAATGTAGAAATTTCACCTGTAGATCAATTGATAATGCAAAGTACTAAAGTAGTATATTAGATCTACTTCTACAGTCAAACTTTGTGGAAGCTTAATAGAATATGAGCAATATCAAACAAGAACACATATAATTGAGAATGAGAAGCAATCACAAATGAACACAAAAATATAATCCTAGGAAAGCCTCATCCTAAAACCCCACTCTTTGTATTATCATACAAGTGGAAATATCTCAGACTACACAAGAGCCCTAGCTAAAAAATAATCCAACTCTTAGTACAATCTCAGAATATAGCTCACAGACTGAATAGACACAAGATATGTCAATCCTGAGCCCTCCAAGCCTCTTATTTCCTTGTGTAGTCTTTCTTGGGGTCCAATGATGCCACCTGTGTGAATTGGCCTCATCACACACTCACTAAACTAAAGAAGTAACTGTGCAATCCTCAAGGAATGAATTCCTTCTGCATGCAAAAGATATTCACAATAGAATATTCTTGCAACTGATAGTACACTGTCCCTCCATTTGACCTGAATTGGGTCTCTGACAAAACTGACATGCATGAGTTATTTATGAGAGAATATTCAGTTATTTGAAGTGCGGTAGTTACATCCATGCAAGCATTAACTAACTGAACTCATAATTATTTCCTCCAACTATTGGAAATAATCTAATTAGACTTAACTCCATTAACTAAGCTAACTAATTACAACTCATAATTACAACTCATCCTTATCCCTTTAACTAATGGATAAATTCTTTAATCAAAGGAATAACTGTTGCATGTCCTCACATAGACTTCATGTTTATTTTTCGTTAACTAATTAATTCAAGATGAATTCATTAATTATTTTACAAACAGTTGGTAAGATCAAATTCGAATTTTACTTCAATATTTTAGTTTAGGGACTAACTAAAATAGGAAGGTATCCCGAAATGCTATTTATGGCAGTGCTATTTTTAGCACTTCTATATTTAACATTTCTTGTTGCTATTTTCAACATATTTTGTCTCCCTATAGATAGATGATCTTAATAAGGGAAAACGTTTGGCCAAGATGGGGAGAGGGAAAAATCTTGAGGCAACCTTGCTCATTTTGGAACCTATTGGGGGAGGCCCAAAAGAGTGATTTTTTGAGCTATAAATTCATGAGGACAAGAAAATTTCAGAGGAATATGCAAGATGATGCCAAGTGTAATTTTGTTTTAGACCAAGTGTGGTCACTATCGAGGAATTGTATTAGATGTGAAATTGCCTCAATCTAGTTATGGAAACAAGTTGCCAATTTTTGGGAGGAGCATTATTTTCCCCACAATGGTTTTCGTGGAAAACCAAGTGATGATTGAATTTTTTGTATCATTATATAAGAATTTTTGTACATATTCAGAGCAAAGGACCCTAGATCTGTGGGAGTAATTATTGGAAGTGTAGTCCCTCTATTGTATTACTAGTATTGTGGATGTCCTTAGGAGGGGCTAATACAATATTCACTTGGTGCAATTATGACTACTTTGATCATTTCAATGATTATAGAGCTAGGTGCTCTCTAAGTACTTGTAGAAGTATTATGATTAAAATATTACTTGACATTGCATAAATGATTACTACTTAAAACTACTTCATTTTTTCAAAAAAACTATGATTAAAAGTAATGTGATTATGATTAAGAGATACTAATTGCATTTTTGGGTCATACTCTATAGGGTGCATGCAATGGTGGTTGTGAAATCAACCTATTTTCTTGTTGTTGGACCATTAAAACACACATAGAGTGCTTACCGTAGCTAATAAACCACGTGTAATTAAACTTATTGTGTAAAGTGACCTTGATTTCCAAGAGTAATTGGAAAATAACATTAAGTTGATATAGAATCTTTTTTTTTGTGTTTGTTATAAAATTGAGCAATGAAAAAATGATTGAACATAAAAATTGAATATTTTTTTAAAGTTGTAAATGGTTATGATTATAGATAAAAAGATTATTGTTGTGTTTAATGGTATTTCCTATAAACAAAATCCTTCATTTTGAAGTGGAAGGATCCCCTTATAATCCTTCATTTTGAAGTGGAAGGATCCCTTTTTGTCGTTCTAAGATCAATTTCATGAGTATAAATTAGAGATGAGCACTAAGCATCATGTTATCTTTAAGGGGGAATATGTAATATCTCTACAGCCACTACAACAAATCACAAGACATAATACAAAGCTGAAATTTTTGCTTGTGAATTTCATATTCGATGTTAAATTTATTTATATTTGATTTGGGAGGAGAGTTAAATTAACAAATTAAATAAAATTAATTTCAAACAATGGTTGATGTTAAGAATCGGTTATAAATTATCTTGTAGCTAATTGGATTCATTTTCTTTCCGTGTCAAATCAAACAAAAGAAAGAGGCATTTTATGAAATAAGAATATTTTTCCATCTCGATTGTGAAATCATGGCTCGAAAATGGAGGGTCGAATGAAATCCATTTTTATTCTTATGTTTTCACCTTCCAACGAATTCATAGTACCAAACTTCTACAATAAGAGTTATTTCATGGTGTAATATATCATTAATTTATGGGTGGGGCACAAGTGCAAAGGACAATTCTGAAGGAATATATATTCCTACAACTTTGTTCAGATGCTCGATGTGACGAAGAACAACAATTCAACGTAAGGATTTGCTGGTAAGATATATAATGGAGGAACAATAGAAGGATGGTGTTGTTGCATGGTTCATCTTCAACTACCCGAATCGATATTGACACACAATGACCCCGTGATGATGGAAATTGTGTTACCTTCTTTTCCAAAATATTATGTATTTTTGTGTAAGAGTAATAGCTATTGTGTTAGGTTCTTATGTAAAAAATATTAATCACTATTTAATAAGTAGACCATTTTGTATTTTATTTTTTGTGTGTGGTTACCTCAACAAAAATAGAGTGATATCAATGAAGAAGATACAAAAATAGTAGATAAATCATCATCTTAGTGTATGCTATCATTTACCTGTATTATATATATTAGCAAATAACTTATAAAGATTCATTATCATTTATAATCGCAGTAAGAAGCAATAGGTCACTAGGTGATCCCTTGTAATGCTTCACATTCTATTTTCATTACAAAAATAATATTCTGTATGTCACACCTCTTATATGGCCATTATGTTGTTTTTATTTGGACTCAATAAATTCTCCCCTAATATTTTTTTTCATTATTCCAAAGATTAATTAAAATTTTAGAATATAATATTTATTTATAGCTGACTTCTATAGATAAATCCTCCAATTTGTGTTTTCACACGTAGAAATTTTTATTATGTCCACTCACTATCACTTTTTCCTAAGCTTACTAGCTTTTTTTTACACTTGAGTAACAATTCTATGGAAATAATTCATTTTTCTACTCATCCATCAAGCGTACTGCATCAAGGTGTAGTAACTCGTCTTTTTCATTTTTTTCTTAAATGTTGGGTGCTAGCTTTGACTAATATTTTTTTTCCTCAATGTTAAATGGATCTATTTTTAAAAATGAGGGTAATTGTTATTACTCAAAGCTCAAGCTCTTTTATAGGAAATGTAAATTTAAATTGGCTTGATTGCTATCCTTCATCATTATTTATGTGCTTTTAAAAACTTTCACAAGTTGAATTAAAATATAAATTACTTCTCACTAAAATATAAGAAATTAATTTATAATTTAATTGAAATATTTAAGAAAAATTCTTGGGCGTGAATCACAATCATTGTCAGAGGACAAGTTGAAGAAACATA
>APFE030415976.1:21209-44499 GCA_000404065.3 Pinus taeda
ATAATCAATTAAACATCATATAATATCAATAATATTATTGTTACATACATGTCTATGTAATATCAATAATATTATTGCTGCATGCCTACGTAATGTACTGAAGCAATTCAAAGTATTAATTTTTTTTTTTTTTTTACTTTCTTTTAATTTAATGCTCTATATAAAGTTGATTCTAAATTAAACTCAAAATTGAAAATTTTAATGGTGTGCATTGATATTTTTTTATCACTTCTTTTTAAATTTGTTAATAGAAGTATTATTTTATTGTTTTTAAATGTAAAACACAGTAAGAACATCTCCCTCATGCTAAATTGTAAAATTGTAAAGTGTCCAAACATAAAAATGCATGAATTAAATTCTCTACAAAAATTATTAATGGATTGAATTTTCACTCTCTACGCAATGCATGTGTTTTATTTTATATATTATATAATGTGTTTGACATATGAAATATTTAATTTAAAGCTTACCATTTTACATTTAACTGTGGAATACCATACCCAACATTTTCAAGGTAAAAAAAAACATATCCATTAGAAAAATTGTTTTTATTTTTATTTTTGTTATATTTAAAAAAAAAAAATGTTATTATATATATTATATATTAATAATAATATATAATATATAATATAGTATATATAATTTCATTTCCTATTAAAAATGAAGAGGCTTAGATAATCACCCAACTCATAGATAAAAATCATATTTTTGTTTATAATTTTTTTAAATGTATATATAAACTCTATATTAAAAATGCAATAAATTACACCTACTCTTTACCATTAAAAATTGAAAACATTTTTTTAATTTATAAATATCATGTTCTTTATATAAACATTGATTAAAAAAACTTAATTATTTTTTAATAAAAACTTTAATTATAATTTCTGACTAACAACCAAAATTTTTATTACCAATATAATTTTGTTTAACCATACATACTAATTAAAAGTAAAATAAATTAAAAGTAAAATAAATTAATATAGTATCAATTTTATTAATTTTCACATGATTTCCATATTAAACCATAAACAACCGTAAAAGGATTATATACCCCTTTCCTATGAAAAGGTAATTTATTTTTTTCCTTGAGTTTAATCTTTATCCTTATATAAAATGAATATTAAAATTGAAATATTTATTTAAAATCGACCTTCATTTTCCTTATTATTACAAATTTGTTAATTCATTATTTAAAATATTATTTCATATTTTAATTTCTGTACAAACATTATATTTATATTTAATTTATGTACCAAAATTAGATTTGAATTCGGAGTCGTGTACCAATATTATATTTAATTCCTGCAACATCATATCTATCTCTATTTATACTTTCAATGTCCGCTCGTTCTCTCCACCATCTCATCTTCATTTCTTTCTTCGTGGATTTGTTTCTTTTTGGTCCATGTCAATGACATCGAAGCTCGTACTTTGGTTGGGCATCCGCATTTTCGCCCTCTTCCTGCTATCTCCCGTATCAGCCATAGAGGGCGATCATGTCTCTGGAAACAACGTAGAAACCCCGCAGGCAACGTTGACGGCAGCAGGTAAAATACCACTCACTAACCTAGACATGGAATTTCATTATTTCTGGCTTTTTTTTCTGTCTCGTCGATATCAATGGCTTCAAAGTTCATATTTGTGATGATTTTCACCTTGTTTGTGCTATTTTCTGTTTTCACCTTGTTTTTGTTATCTTTTTTAAATATGACAGGTCAATTATGTGTTTAACATGGAATGAATTATACATTCTCTTCATAATGGGGTGCGAGATTGCACACACAACTTTCATATTGACTAGTGGAGGAATTAAACATCTCCCTCATATTTAAAAAAAAGGAAAATATAGAACAAATTAGAGATCTTTTATTGTAAAATACTTTATCTATATATATAAATATGATGCAAAAATTACATTGTCATTGAAGTTACCTAGAAGAGGTGTTTGCGATAGGATGAGTGGGGAGGGGCATAATTCCAGCACCCTAACATGCATTAATGTATAGGACAAGGATTGATGCTCCACCCATATTATTTATCACTAGCCACCTTTGCTATGAGGACGTGTTGGAGATCACACACAACTATTTTATTTCAAGGTACTAGGTCAAATGCTTGTTTCAGGTGAAGGGGTGTTCATCCATGCCTTGTAATATTGAATATCCATGGCTACTAAATGGACCTATTCTTATTGTACAAGCAACGACAAATAGGGAATAAGAGAAATTTGGTTTCATGGTCTCATATGACATGAGAGATGCAATATCCGAGCGATAAATATTGCTTTCTAGACAACATGAACATTCTTTATTGTGTAAGAGTTTTCCAACAACAACAACTATCACTAAGTATTTTCTCCATTGGTCTATTTATTTTTGTTCCGCAACAATTTTTTCATTCACGTATTGTTTCATTTAGCATGGAGGCTCTATCCCAGTTTATTTCTCTTTGGTTCTCATCTCAAAAGGGTTTCACTCTCCAAAATATTTTTCTTATGTTGCCTTTTCCTCTTCTTACTAATTGAAATATTATAAATGTTTATGCAAGTTCCTTCATTTTCTCGATTTTTTACTCTTACCCTTACACATCATTCACCATTATTAATTCATCTCTCCATCATTATCCTCACATTGCTCTATTGTCTCGTATTTAGCTTACCTCACTAGAGAACTTCCATCATCAATATAGCCCATGGGTGTTGATCATCACCTACCTCCACCACCTTTTCCACAAATTCCACCCATAAAAATTTCATCCATATAACATTCAACAATCCTTTCCCACCCCACATCCATTTTGACTACCATTGTTCCATCTTACGTTGTTTCTCCATATACCCGCCATGTAGCAGCTCCCATGTGAAGTTCATGAGGGTCTATCAGTCCATCCTGCATAAATGGTGGGATGAGGTTCTTGTCAATCGATGGTGTGTATTGCTATTTAGTAACCCTAAAACTATTCCTTCACCAGTTTTCGGTTCCATTCGTCATTATCATGTGTGGGTTGTCTATTCTACCCATAGTCATGACATGTGTTTGTGGAGGTCGTCAGTTAGGATATTACCTAAGTTGTTGCAATGTTTTACCCCACGTGTTTTCACGTACGTTCATTTTCAGATTTCCAGTAAAATTGTGGCTAACAGTTCTAATGGCGCGATTTCTACTTCTCACACCACTCCAACTTTCCTTTTGTGTTGCTTCTAAAATTATGATTAAGGGTTTTTTCTTCCTCATGTTTGTCTTGACTATCTTGTACCCATAATTTCCACCAGAGTACGTAGTTGCAAGTTTGAGGGCTTTAGGTGCACCGCTTTTGGTTCCTCTCGGAGTGCAATAATTATCTCGACAACTTCGTCAGTTTCACGAACATTTCTTCACTATCAAGTAATTTTTTTTGTTTTTTTTACTGCAGCGGGATGTATCTATCAAATTAATTTTGTCTTACTCTTATTCATAGCAATAAAATTTTAGACTAATTGTGATATGTTTCTTACTACAGTGGTGGGTTTTGTTTTTTTACTGCAGCTGGATGTACCTATCAAATTAATTTTGTCTTACTCTTATTCATAGCAATAAAATTTTAAACTAATTGTGATATGTTTCCTACTATAGTGGTGTTCCCACTTCTGGGCTAATGGGTTTTTATTATTGTTTTTTAAATCTAAGTCCCTTTGTCCACGAGAGCACAACATTCATTTACAAAGATCCACAATTACCCTATCTATTTCAACAAGTTAGACTGAATAAATTTCCAGGTTGAGTTTTCTTTTTGTATACATATATTTTAGTGCTTTTTCTCGTGTACCCAACATATAAAATTTTCCTTGAACTCATTTTTTGGCTTCGTGTAGCTCCCTCCTCTACATTCTAAAGTTCACATCAAACCACCCTTTTTTATCATCTCTCTTAGATATGTAGATTTTTTCATAAATTTGACATTGGGTTTCTACAATTCACTTTTATTTTCCCTTAGGCATCACCCTCGCCTAATTATATTTGTTGGATGCATTGCAAGTATTTTCCCCCTTATGACCTCTATAAGTATGTCTCTTAAGTGGAAAATATGCAACTACTAATATTTGTTCCTACTGCATCATACTGGGTCTATCTCAATAGATCAATGTTTAATTTGGTGGTTCATGTAGACCTCTCCTTAAATTGTAGAGCTTGAGCATAATTATTCTTCCAATTGGACGAGTGAACTCAGTTCACCAACAACATGCAACATATAGTGTATTCTCAATTTATAATTTAAACCTTGAGAGTTATGTAAATGTTTGTTTTGTATTGCATACTTTTAATATATTCCCCACTCACTCGAACTGTTATTGTTATATAATTATCGACTTTGTGTATGTTTTTCATCGTTCGCCATTGCTTCTTAAAAGGGAGGTCACATATGACTATATATTAAATCTTAGTGTTTTGTTTTTAAACAAAATATGAACTCTAAATATCACTATTGTTTGTATCAATTCCATGTACTATACTTCTCATGCCACTCTATTTTTTTATTTACTAGTTTGGTTACAGTGAATATTGTCATAGGGTGTCCATGATTCTACTTTGTTTGATGTATATTTACTCGAACTGAAATTTCTTACATGTGTATTGTATGCGATGTAAAATAAGGAAAATAGTTTAATGTTGCTTTGTCTAAGATTGCATTTCTAAACATCTAGCTTTATTGCTAGTAGTTCACGAGTTCGCAATTGTACTTTACGTGTTTCCAGTGGCTACTCAAATAAAAAATTGGAAAAATTATCTATAGTTATTATAATTTTATGTTCCATATCCTTCTTAATACTTTTACTATTTCAATCTGAGAATTTGTCACATGGGATCATCTAAGTTCCTCCGCACAAAATTTTATGACATTTTTTTGGTATGATTTATGTCTCTTATCAAAAGTCACTACCTTATTCACTCCATTAGTATGAAAATTTTCACGGTGGTACTAGTTAACGCTTCCCTCCTAATGGTTCCAAAAGTTTCGATCCTTGTACATACTATTCCTCGATTTTCTCTATATCAATATTTTTTTCTTTGATAATATGATCACTCCAATATTTCCTATAAATCCTAAGTTGTCTTTTATTTTTCGTATATACATATTTCATTCGTGATTTACAAATCAATAATTGTTATAAATGTTGATATTGATATAATTTTTGCTTCCTTTTATGTTACTTATTTAATTATCATAATCCATTCTTAACACTAGAGTTTATACATTCCTCTATGTTGTTCTTAGGATCACTCCTAAATTGTTTTCTTAAGAATTCACAGTTTTACATGGTGGAACTCGTTAAATTTTCTTCCTTTTTATCCGAAAACATTGTGATTTCTCATTAATTAATAAGCCTGTGAGCTACTTTGCACACTTTGCATCAAATTAGCATCCCAAAAATATTTTTAAAGAAGTGTTGAAAGTAATTGACATACGCAAATTGATAAGATAATCATACTTTGCATGGAATTTACACCTCTTTAGAGTTGGTTAACATAAATTCACCAAAAATAATCCTTCATATTATATATTAATTAATACTCATGATCAGAGTTATATCATTTCTCAGCACATTATTTATCACAACATAAGATATTTATCAAAATATTTTACAAGATCAACATCATGTTATCTATCATAGCATGGGATATTTATTACAATATTTACAGGGTAAGCATATATCATTTTCTATACCAATCCTTAAAATAGACTATATATTTATATATATAGCAATATGCATCAAAATATTTATTGAGTTATTCATAGAGATAATTATGCACAAATTTCTTAACCAAAATCGCTACAGAAATTACACTTGATGAGCACACTAGCCACCCAACCATGAACTGTATCTCCAGTTCCCCCTGAGCTGAGAGTAATTGCCAAAGATATCAACAAACCCTGTTGATCCCATTAATAGAGGGTTTATACTTTTCATTCCACAATCAAATTTTCCTTCAGTGGCATCTCGCTTTTGTGGTTCTTAACACCACTAGCATAAGATTTTCCTTTAAAGCTCGCTTTCTTCTCCCGCAATGTTTTATTCTTATCCAAGCTTAGCATCTTTCCCCAGCTAGGTGATTTAATGGATTTTCTCTCCTATCAATTAAATCTTCTATAGAATCTTTGTCATGGAAGAGTTATCTCAATCTCATTTACTAATGAGATTCTTGTTTTTATTTTCTTTGGTAAGAATCTCGTACTCCACTATCTCATTCCCAAGTACTTTCAATCCAACTATTTACTTGCTAATAAAATATATATTTACATAAGCATTTCAATGTACTCTATGGCTTTTCTTCCAATCGCACTAACATAACTCAAAGAAAACAACATTACAACAACAGAGGGGTATTACATTCTCCGCCCCCCCTTTTAATTCAGACTATCCCCGATGTTTATTTCTTAGTTACTTCCCTTTGGAACAATGTTGGATAATTCTTTTGCATTTCATCTTCCCGCTCCAATGTAGCCTCTTCGGGAGTAAAATACTTCCATTTCACCTTAACCCAAATGATGGCTCGATTCTGGAGCGAGATTTGTTTCGGGTCTAGGATACAAAGAGGCTCTTTTAGAAAGTCTCCTTTGGGTTCCACTTGTAGCATTTTCCAATCAATTATGTGAGAATTATCCTGCATATATTTCTTAAGTAAAGATATATGAAAAACATTATGAACTTTAAAAATTGTCAACACATCTCAAATGTAGATGGTTGAGATCAATGACAAACAGGGAGATTATTGGAGAATGTGTTGTCATTGATGTTAATGCTAGGGGAAGAATAATTGGTTCAAAGTAGAGTACATTGGAATAGTTCATGCCTAGGGGAGAATATTTGGATGCATAAATAGATACATGCATTTCAATAAAAATGAGAAGTATACAATGTGTTAGCATTGATATCTATATGAGGTGTTGTAGTTAGAAGTACCCAACCATAGAGAGTTTTCACTCCATGATCATTGCCCGGGGATCACTAGACAGACATGTGCAATATGAGTGTGATAAGTGTACAATGACATTCCAAGCTAATCTCTATATCATTCAAACACTAAAATAAATGCAATAGGGGGATGAAAGATCACACCTGTCAAATGAAAATCCAATAGTTAGTTAATACAACTAGCTTGGGGTACACCTCACCTCATAGTCTCCAAATTCCTGCACATATGAAACCAAATCACAAACAACCAAAATCCTTCCTACAAGATCAGGTTAGCATGAAGATGATTAATAACATAGCATTAAAACAACATGAATAACATGTATACTCTATTTTGTCTCCCCGGAGACAATTCCTAACTCTGATTGAACCAGTTCCCATGACATCCACAAAATTACTTCAAATTTTAAATAAATGGAGAGAGAGTGAGACCATGAGAGTTGTAATAACTGATCCAATTCAAAAACCTAGCAGTCAAAACTAGAATGGCCAAACCATTGAGAATTTCAAAGTTTAAATTTAAAATGGATTGCAAGAAAGATGAAGAGGGCATTTTTTTTTATAGCTCATGCAATTAAGAATATGGCCATTAATTTTGCAAAATGAATGATGAAAAGGAAAAGAAATTGTGGAGGAATTCTAAAAATGCGAAGCGCCTGTTAAGGGATGTAAATTTAAAAACCTTAGTACCAATGGGTAAATTCATAGTTTTAAATTTAAACAATCCCTGCGGCATCGTACACTTAACTAGTAGAATAAAAATAAAACATATTGTAATGTTTCCCAAATCTTGGAATCAAATTGCCTTTTTACTATTGAGTCTATGAGATATTTTCCCATTACATATTCTTCATGATTTCGAGATTTCAAACCCCTACAAAATCATTGTTTTGGACTTTTATCCTCTCCCATAGTTTAATTGTCTAATCAATTATACACTGACTCTTTGAAATAGTTATAAAATTGTGATTTGATAAATATCTACAATAAAATATTATATATACATATATATAATATATATAGTAAGTTTTACCATTAAACTAAATTAAATCCCACCCTTTTAATAAACTTTTTTTTATAAAGTGACCATGAACTTTAATTATGAGGTTTTTGATTTGATCAACATAAATGTTTTGTGACCCTTTTGACAAAACAACTAGAGCCATTTTTAATTTTTGTAATCAACATATAATAATATTATTGAGGCCATCATGGAAGTGATGAAGGCCCTAGGTGTTCATCACACGCCCATCAACAAATCACTGGCTATTTTAAGAAAACCATAAACCACCTTTCGGTACTCCCCTCTAGTGGTTTTGGCAAAGTGGGAGAGAAAAACCAAGATTATTCCCTATCGTTAATCTTTCGATTGATGTTTTTGCAATTCAAATTTCCTAGGGTCTCCTCTCAAATAAACATTGACTTGTTTGACCTCCTATAATTTTGTTGTTTTGAGCACGAAACAATGTGATTTGTCGATTATGTTGTCACCTACAAGAAGTATAAAAATGGACTTTTTTTGGCATGTATTCCATATGTGCTAGTCTATATGGTCAACGTTTCCATCGTAATTATTATTTTTTCTACAAGACCAGGCTTCATGTATGATTCATCCTCAAACATATCCAGTCCTATACAAAATGTAGTATTCTATTTCAAATAGTCCACTACAATTGCTTCATTTGTCACTGGGCCTCAACTTGCATTTAAGAGAATCACACCCTTATACATGATCGATGACTTGTCTTTGTTAATCCAATGATAAATAGTCTTTTCTAATATAGGATGAAGGCTTATCTGATCAACGTCCCTAAGAAAATTGTCAATAATGGAGCTCATTTTCCATGTATCTGGCGCTTCATCTTGGGACACCAAAAAAAAACTTTTGATAAATTATCGTATATTTTTCAAGTCAAGTGGACTCGTACAAATCATAATATATGGGGTTCATTTTAAAAAATTCCACAATCATTTAGACATACACAAAGCTAATTCTTCTAAATTAGATTTATTAACTTCGTTATAACCAGCCTAGATCCATCTTAATTCTGGATCTATCAAGCGCCAAGAGGGATCAAATCTCTCAAGGTACAAACCTACTTTTTGACTGGAAACCATGAGGAAAGGTTTTCACCTCGAGATATTTGATCCCTCTCTTATCTCTCAGATTTTCCCAGAAGTTGTAGGAAGGGGAAAGGGGTCCGAGGTAACCACAAACCAATCTTTTATTTACAAAATCTAGCCAATCTATATCCAGAGAGGGCTCTTTCTTTAAGTTTTAGCTTTGTTTTGAAAAATATTAGGCTAGTTATGAAGTTTAGGAGTTTTGTTTGAAATTGGGCGGTGAGATTCAATAGCAGAGGGGTAGGACTGATTAGTTTAGGCCATTGGGCTGATGGAGTCAAAGAAGATGGCTTAACTAGACTTGGTTTCTTAACAAAAGATGGTTCCACAAGGCAAGATGGTCAAATAGGGAACAAATAAAGACTTGGGATAAATGGAATGGTTTCAAAATGGGTGAAGGGTAGTTAAGAATCCTTTAGCATATTTAAATAGGGAACTTGAATGATTACTACTAAAGAGCAGTTAAAAATTATTTAATAAATAATCAAAATGAAAGAACTATGAAACATGAGCAATTAAGGTTTCATTGTTCATTCTAATTCAGAAGAAAACATAGAGAATAATAACAATTGAAAACATAGTGCAATTAAGCATATTTTGAATTACTATTTTTTGTTTATCATTCAAATGTGAAACCTAGATGATATAATAGATAAGGAAAACTTTAAAACATAAGGTATAGATGACTTATTGATCCGGTGTTTGATTCAAGAAATCTATGGAAATTTTCTTGCATTAATTCTTTGTCCAGCAAGCCATACAAAAGTTTGGTCCAACAACACTTTATTCCAAAATAATCAATATTACAACAATGTCTAAGAATCCACCCTCAATACTCCAATTGAGGGAGTATTTATACATAATAATTTACAAAAAATATCTCGTAACAGAGTGAGATATATTCTAGGATGACTAGTGAATAAGTTACAAGAAAATAGAGACAACTAGTCTCGAATAGGAGAAAGGCAAACTGATGTTGTGTTGTTCCTATTCTTGTTGGGTGTGCTGCAGGCAGGCCCTATGATTTGGCTTGCTGATGTCTTCTTTAGTAACTCTCTGCTAGCTTCCCTTTTTTGACTGATACTCTTTACATATTCTGATACATTTCAACCTATTTGATCTTTGTTTATCTTTTTTCATCTTACTATGGTAAATAGCCAAAAATTTACATTTTACCCAGGATAAATTTAAAAAATCTCCAACATGTCTTCCCACCATTTTGACTCTGAAAATCTGTGCTTCTGAAGTTTCCTCAGGGTCTCATTAGTTTCTGTATATCTGAAAAAGGTAGACTGGATTGGGAACAACTGCTTTATCTCATGCTCAACATAGAATAAGTTCTCTAAGCTGTCATAGAGAACTCGGCCAGTGGGGAGTGCTTTTATTCCTGAAGAACTTGTTGATGAACTAGCTTGATTGCCTGCATACTTATTCAATTTATCTACATAATCTATATGCTTCATTAGTTTGTCATTAATTACCAAAGGACTTGGTAGCCCTTTATTCTGCAAAATAGTGAACTTCTCCATAAAAGAATTAATTTCCACCTGCATATCCTAACATCTTCTCTCTAAATTCTACATCAAAGTTTTCTTGGTTAACACCCTTTTGATTTCCAAAATAGTTTTTGTCCTATCTGAGATGCCAAGTTCTTCCAATTGTTCCTTATTTCTGTTATTTAAAAAGTGTATAAGCCGGTTGGCTTCATCTAGCATTTGTCCTAACAAATCTCATCTTTTGAATTTCTCCGTGTGGTGCTTTCACTAGATCAATCTGTTCAAAGATCACTTGGATGGACGGCCAAACATAATTTACAAATTGAGTGATGTTGGCCCAAAGAATTTTCTTCATCTCTACCAGAGGCTTGTCAAAATGATATCTTTTTCTAATGTTTTTACTTTATTTTCTAATGCTTTAATCTCCCTTGTTTTTTCCACAACATTTATTTTTGAGAGATCATAATTTCTTTCTACCTTAGCCAACTATTTTTTACCTGTTTTAACTTTGAAACTTGTAGTCTCATGTCTTCCATTGTATTTATAAGCTCTTCTATGCTCAAATTGGCATTGCTGCCTGGTGTTGTTCCTGCTGTTTTTGTACCTACTACCACCTTTCCTGTGGTTGCTGGGATGTTTGGGGCTAAGACTGTCCCAAGTGTAGAGGGCACTGTTGTTGAGACTATTGGTATTACTTCAAGAGGTTGAGAGGTCGACTCTCCCTACTTGTCCTTCAGTGCATTTTCTAGCACCTGCTCTATATCATTCAATGTTTTATTGAATTTCAACAGTAGGTCCATCATCTCATTTTCAAATTTCTGTTTTATAACCTCAACAGTCTGTGGATGCCTTGAAGGGGGTAGATTTAGCTGTTTCATCAGGGCAACAATGTCTTCTTCTTTCTTCTTGATCAGTGCTTCTATACCTTTAGCATCTTTGGGATCATGTCCCAATGTAATGATGATTCATTCTAATGATTTTATTTTGTTATCCTTGTTCGGGGAAGAGGCTTTCTCCAAGTGTAGTTGGGCAGTTTTATTATCCAAGGAATTCTGTAGTTTGTGGGCTATCATTGCTTTAGCAGCCAATGTGGAATAGACCATTTCTCCAGTTTGATTGCGAAGTTCAATTTGATCCTTAGGATGAATATCCTTGGCCAAGACCTCCAAGTTAGTTCTGATGTAATCTATTGCTGACTGAGGTTGTTACACCTTTGACTTGAAGTAACTCATTATCATCTTACCCTCTTTAATGTCATAGGCTGACATTAGTCTTTGCTGATTCGTGGGGGCCATTTTTAAATATTGATTGTATATTTGAAACCTCACAGGGTCGTTCCTGGCCTTTATTTCTGTGAATGTCTTCTTGATATCTAAGGTCTCTTTACTTTGTGGCTTGAGGGATGATACTTTTGCACTCTACTATCTTTCTAGCTCTTTCCTTTGTGAGCTAGTGGATGTTCCTCCCAATGGAAAAATTTGATGGTTGACTGCTCTTTCTTCTCTTTGGCTATCTGTAGTTTCTTCAACTATTTCCTCTTTTGTCAGAGGGTTCAGTCTTTGCATTTTTGTCCCAGGCTGTCCTGTAGGTCCACTGGCAAGGGTAGTGATTTCCTTGTCCCTCTTTTTATTTCTTTCCTCATTTAGAGGAGTTTGCAAAACTGGACTTTCTCCTACATTGGTTTGAGCTGGAGGAGTTGACCCTTGACCCTATTCTTTGGAAATTCCAGGCTGATCTGACATTGTAGGTTGTTCTGTGGTCTCTACTTCCTTGCCTTTGGATGTTCCTGTGGGTGGTATGTTGACTTCCTGTGGAGGCTGTTGAGAGGTTCCAGCAGTGGATACACTAATTGTTGATTTTTGAGACAGCTTGAATGGTACCTACCCAAAAGAATCCAGGTCAAGGGTTTTCTCAAGATCTCTCATAGCATTTTCTATATTGACTTGCTCACTAACATCTTCTACTAGGGTCCCCTCTATTCATTCATCAAAGTTTGCAAACTGCTCAATTTCTAGGATCCTATGGTGAATATATGGGGATAACCTATTCTTCATCCTTCTGTCACATATAAAATTGTTGGAGTCATATGGTACACACCTAAAAAAAATTTGTAATCTAAGGTGATCTTCTAAAAAAAATTCAGCTTCTTTCCATGCATCCCTAGTGTTGATGACAAAAGGGCCTAGCTGGTTCTTAATTGTTAGATGAGCTTTCTTCTTGGCACCACAAAAATGGACTAAATCTGCATTTATGATCTGTTTGAAATACTCCAATGCAAATAATCTCATGGGAACATACTTGGGTAACTTAAAAGGGCAAAGTTCACACCCATACATCTTGATTTCTGTGATTTTTGTACAGGTACCAATCACCTATCCTGTATTGCTTAGAGAGCTATATAATCTTCTTCATGTCACCATTGATCCTAGGAGGGGAAACTTCTGTTAACAGAGTGGTCACTGGATGAAAAAATAGGTCAATGAACTCACTATAAGTGTAAGGGGACTCACTAGTATTATGAAAGATTGGACTCAAAAAGATTACAAATCTTGGATTACCTTTGGTGTCAAGTTTCTTGATAGGGAAAGCAAAGTTATCTACCTGATAATATAACATAAGATGGTATATGAAAGAGGTGTATTTGAAAACTCCTTCCCTTTTCAAATTAAGGAATTGGTCATGGATTTTGTTGGCAATATAGGAGGCATAGTCATATCTAACAGTAGGGGGCTATCCTGGAGTAAAGATTGATAGTAACACTAGGGTGATATCATCAACATATTCACTAGAGTTAAATTCCATAATCAGGGATATCATATCAACAATGAGTCTTCCAGTTTTAGTGAAGAAAGTCTACAATTAAGGAGCTAGACCTTTGGGCTGGTGCTTTGGTAACATAAAGTTTGACCAATATGGCTCACTTCTGATTGGGATAACTGAGATGATTTTTCAAGTAAATATACCATGGAAATAGATGTGAGGGGCCAACTGGAGTGGAATTGCAACATCTCATTAATGGATTGAACAGTTATGGGAAACAAGATTGTTTGGCTTGGGGACATAACAAATCTATGGTTAGGATCATAATTAGCACATCATTGATGAATTATGTCTCGAAAAACATGGACTGAGGGGAGGAAATACATGGGAAGGTTAGATTCCCACAATCCAAAAATGTCAGACTTATTCAAATAACTATCTCTGGCTTGGCAGAATACCTGAAGATGGTTCTTATCACCAGATAAGTCTTTTATCTGAAAACCTTTATCAGCCAGAGGTAGATAATCTAAGTCTTTGTGAGGAGCATTCACGGGTGCGACATTCAGGGCTATAGGGGTTTCCATCTTTGGTTCTTGTGGATTCAAAAATGGAATTGGGGTATTCTATGGAAAATAGACAAAGCAGCAGGTTGGGAACTTTATATGGTAGACACACACTGGACTAGAACTGACTTTGGCCCTTTCTTGTAGAATTTTTAGTAGAAAATAAAAATTATAGGGTTTTAGTGTAGATTGGATAAATACCTGTAACAAGGACGTGAACAGTGCCAAGAGGAAGGATAACGGGTTTTGGGCTGTGTCGTTGCAAGTTCTTAAGCAGGTGGTGGTCTGAAAACTCAAGCAGTTGACTTCGACGTTGTTTTGCATGGGAGAATGGGTCGCAACATATAAGAGTGAAAATGACATTTTGTTCGTCTATTTAACAAAATCAAGGTTGGCGGGGTTTTTTCGATTATCAAGCGACTGACGTAGGTGGGGAAATGACGTTTTGTCGCTTTATGGAAAGCGGTAAGCGGTATGGGATCGGACCGCTTTTGGAGTTAAGAGGTATCGGGCGGAGGGTGAGCGATCACATCGAATGCAGGACACGTGGCAAAGGTACAGTTGAAAAACCGCCTGGTGATTGCGAGTTAAAGCACGGTCACCAGGGGGGGCATCGATCGTTGGATGATGAAGGAACAATCAGACAGTGGAAGGGCGAGGGATACGGCAGGACTTTACTGTGGTGAGCCCAGTATAATTAATAGCTAATTCACTATATCGGGGTGATTACGAATGGTTAGGAAGGTTATTAATTAACCTAGAGGGTTAATTAATCCCATTTTTATGCGGCATGGAATTAAGGTTCCTAATGAATTACGGATTAACTCATTAATCCTTTTTTAATCGCTGATTATGCTTGTATTCAATTGGGGGTGGGATATATAACATGTTAGGAATATTTAATATATTAAATAATATGGGAAGGACTGGAACTTTTATTTGGGAGTTATATAATATGTGCTAAAAGTTAATATGACATAAAAATGAAATGAGCGCTAAGTAAAACATTAAAGAGTATATTCAACTTAGGCTAAAGATAAAAATGGGTTTCTTAGGTGATATTGTTCATTGTTCCTAAGTAAAATAGGATTTTACTTAGGAAAACTTTATGAAATCAAATGTATGGTTTATGGATGATACTAAGTACTTAGGCTTTTTGAATTATTGGGCTGAGGGTCTGGTCCCTCCAAAAGTTAGAGAAATACTCTAAGCCCCTTTAATTCTCAAAGACCTTAATACTTTAGGAGGAATTAGTGAAATCTTTAGGAGAAAATGTGAATGAAAGTTAGTTATTTGATCTTGTCTTACTTGAATTGCATCAAGTCTAATGTCTGTCGTGATTGTCTTGCTTGAATTGCATCAAGTGTAATGTTTGTCTTGCACTTGTGATAAAAGTAAAAGTTAACAAATTTAGAGACTCTATCTATTACAAGTATTTCTGCAACACCATCTACTTACCCTACCTACTTAGCCTGACATTTTTTCTTCTTTATTTGGGTGCACTTAAACTGGGAAGCCCTTATCAATCTTCTCTTTCTTTTACATGGCAAGCCTACCTAAGTCTACACTTATTGCATCCAAGAGCTCGGATTACATTGTTGAGCTCCTTTTTATTTACTCTACTTATCTACTTATCTGCCAAGATTATATTGTCTGGTCAGATATTTATTCTCTATTCTACAACATGAAATTCAAATATGAATGAGCCAAGTTTAATCTATTTGACTATTCATGAATTGTGGCATAAGTGACAAGTTGCACACAATTTGTTTATTACAGAAAATGAAAAAGTAGTGGCATTTAGACTTGCATACTTTCCTGGTCTTTCTTTGTTTGGGGTTCATTTCTTTCACTTTTTGACCATCTTATTCTTTTCACCTTTTGATTTTTCTTTTAGGGTATACCCTCTTTACATTTTATTTTTATTTTTATTTTTAGTTTTTGGAAATATGGGAAACCTTTGCATCAAGGAAAAGTATGAACATATTACAGAGTTCATCAAGTCAATCATGAAATATGACACCTATTGTTATAGGAGCATAACACTGGCTCCACTTGTGGATGGATTTTCCTTATGGAAAGTCAAGAACAGCAGGTCTGATGGCCTTTTGAATGACTTCGACTATGCTCTGAAATCTCCTTCTGCTGGTTTCTTTATTGTATGTATGATAGTACCACTTGTGAAGCTTAAGGCCTTCTCTTCGGGCTTCAACTTCAGCAAGTTACTATCCAATCCAAACTGTGACATTACCAATGATATAGTATGTACATGTTAAAATCATAATACATTTAAAAAGTTGGATCAAAATAATGTTTCAGCATTTGACCATTAACTGGCCCTTCTTCCGTTTTTGTACCATCCAAGTTCTTCAGAAAGTAAGTATTGTTCCCTTGTAGGGACTGGATAATAAAAGGTATTTTCCATAAGAAGTCAAACTTTCCATGTTTTCCCTTATCCTCTCTCCTAGAATCCCATCTTAAAACTTTGTCTCCAAAGAAGAAATCTTCTGCCTTGGTTCTTTTATCAAATATTTTCTTAAGCTTCTCTTGTAATACTTGGGATCTTTGATACACTTCTTCCCTGGTCTATTGAAGATGGATGGTCTGGTTTATTCTCCTTTGAATATCATTGGGTTCCACTTGAGCTTCATGAAGTAGTTACATTATAAGAACTCCTAAAGATGAATGAAATACAGCTTCCATGCCATAGACTAATTCATAAGGATTAGTTCTAATAGATTTCTTAGTAGTGAGTTTGTCTGCCCATAATGCATTAGTAAGTTTCTTGGGCCAATTTTTCTTGCTTTCTTCCAATAATTTCTTAATAATATTAATTAGGCTTTTGTTGGAAGACTAAATTAGACCATTACCCTGAGGGTAATAGGCTGTGGAATGGCCTAAAGTGATCTAGTATTTGTCATAGAAACTTATCATTTTCTTGGATTTGAAGGCAGCAACACTATCAGTTATGGTCTTTTCAGGACAACCAAATCTAAACAATATGCTGGTTTCTAAGAATCCTATAATAACTGCTTCATTGGCTTGTCTAGAAGGAATAGCTTCTATCCATTTGGTGAAATAGTCTGTGGCAGTGAGAATCCATTTATGTTGGCCAGAAGAGGGAGGATGGATTTCCCCAATGAAGTCCAGACCCCATTATTAGAAGGGATTTTCAGTGGAAATTGGTCTCAGGGGTAAAGGTAATATTTTTCTCTTGCCTTCAGAAATTTGACATTTACGGCAAGCAGTGACAAATTTCTTTATATCAGCGAACAAGGTTGGCCAATAAAATCCAGCCATTAGGATTTTGTCTGTAGTTTATTTCCAGTAAAGGTGTCCACCACAGTCTCCTGCATGAAATTCTTTGAGAACCTTGTCAGCTTCTTCCTTTAATAAACAATTCAATAGAATACTTCCATGATTTTTCCAAAAAATGACATTATTTAAAATACAAAACTTTAAAGCTTCCATCTTTAAAAACCTTTTCTTTCTTCTGGATAACCCTGGAGGAGCCTGCAAGTTTAATAGTACATAAATTATATCAGTATACCAATGTGAATCTAAGAAGGCCTGGCTAATTTGTGGAGCTGCCATCTCCTGTTCATTATCTAGTTCATTAATATCTAGGGCTTGACAATTTGTTTCAGTCATGAACTTGGCCAATCCATGTCCTTTTATAAGCTTTATAGGTTTTATTTCAATATCATACTCTAATATAGTAGCTATCCATTTACTTCTTTTGCCCTCAATTTCATCTTGGGTCAAGATGTCTTTGACAACAACATTTGGCACATAGGCTATTACATGGGAGTACAATATGTAGACTCTAAAGCCTTTAATAGCTTTTACAAGTGAATAAGCTTGTTTTTCCATGATTTTGTATTTTAATGGTGCATCCTTTAGTGCTTTACTAAAAAAGTTTATGGGTTTCTCACATCCTTGATCATCATTTTGTAGTAGAACAGTTGCTATGGTGTGTTTTGATACAAATGAAAATATTATGAAGTCTCTATCAAACTTTGGACTTGTAAGGACTGTTGTTCTGGTCAAAGCCATCTTAATTTCTTCGAATGCTTGTTTGGATTGTATTGCCCATTCAACCTTTGAATCCTTTTCCAACATATTATTAAGCAATCTAATTAATTCAGCTAAGTTAGATATAAACCTTCTCAAAAATTTAATATTTCCTAGGAAAACTTGAAGTTCTTTGAAATTTCTGGGGTGGGGTATTTGTAGAATAGCTTATATTCTAGCAAGATCAATTCTAATGCCATCTTTGGAAATGATATGGCCTTAGAGTTTGCCTTCCTCTAGACCAAATAAGGATTTCTTAGGATTTAAATAAATACCATATTTTCTGCATTTTAAGAATACTTGTTTTAGATGATCCAAATGTTGCCGATCTGATTTAGAAAAAACAATCAAGTCATCTAGATAAATAACCAAGAAATAATGAATTTATTTTACAAATGTTATGTCCATTGCTCTTTGGAGGGTTGTCCCTGCATTCTTTAGTCCAAACAGCATTTTAACATACCTGAATGTTCCTCATGGTGTTGTAAAAGCAATTTTTTCCTGGTCATCAGGGTGAACCAAAATCTGGTTATAGCCTCAGAACCTATCCAAAAGTGAAATCCTAGAGGCACCTACTACCCTTTGTAAAATATGATCCATTTTAGGTAAACGGTAATTGTCCTTCAGAGAAACCTTATTTACATTTCTTAAATCAACACATAATCTGATTTCTCCTGTTTTCTTCCTTGTAGGTACTAAATTAGACACCCACTCTGAAAACCTGATAGGAGCAATTATCCTAGCTTCAAACATTCGTTTGATTTCTTTTTTGATTAAGGAAAGAAATACATGGTTAATTCTTCTGAGCATTTGTTTGAATGGCTTTTGATTTTCTTTCAGAGGTATTGTATGTTGAATTATAGAGTTGTCATGTGATTTCAGGTCTTCATAGCTCCAAGCAAAGACATCCTGGAATTCTCTCATTAATTCAACATATTTTAGTTTTTGGTCAGAGGGCAAAGATTTAGATAATTTTAACATTTCCGGATCTTCTTTAGTTCCTAAGTTATAGTCTTCAATGCTTGCTTTTAAGGGTTCCATCTTGGGTTTCTTTGGAATACCATTGAAATCAAAAAGATCTTCCAAAGGAGTTAATCCTTTAGGCAAATGATTGTCTTTTAAATCAATGACTTCAGATTCTCCTTCAATAATTTCATCAATATCCATTTCTTTAAGATCTTGCATTTCTTTCTTGGTGAATTTTATTGAGTAAAGCATTTGAGTTGCACTTTCTGCTGAAATGTATGTCTCTATCTTATTTGTTTGATCAGATTCACTACTTGTATCTACATCTATGTTAGTGCTATAAAATTCTTCTTCTAGGGTTAAAAGATTGTTAATCTGCTTATCACTATCAAACACTTTCCAGTTCTTCAAATTGTCAGGTATGGCTGGTTTGTATCTAATCTCAGTTTTGAACTGATGGTTAGGTTCAAATGGTAATTTACAGGTGCTGGCAAACATTGCCAGACTATGAGCTTGCAAATTATGTCTTCTTGGGATTTTGGCAAGCTGAGTTTCCATAAATGTATTGAGAATCTCTATCATTGTTCCTCTATAATATCTTAATCTAGGATCACTTGTTAGAAAGTTCTCTTTAATCTGTTGAATTGTCAAATCAGAATCTCCCTAGAAAGATACCCTAATTGCCCCTAATTGTTTACAAGTTTAAGACCGAGCAACAGAGCTTCATATTCCACCATATTATTGGTGCATCTAAAGTTTAATCTGTAGGCATGGCCTTTAGCATAATCATTTTCAAGATTGTGCACCCAAACTCCTGCTCCTACTCCTAATTTGTTAACTGAGCCATCAAATTCTAAGTGCCAAAGGATTTCATGTTCGTAATTGGTATTAGGAGTTTCAAGAGTCTGTTTGAGAGGAAGATCTGGTTTTTTAATTTCTTCTGGTTTCTCTTGGGTATCTAATGTATCATTGTTCTAAAAAAAATCCTGGATTTGAACACTAGACTTTTCATTTGAAATTTATTATGGTTCAACTGCTAGAACTTTTACTTCGGTTGAGGGATCACTTTCAGTGTTGTAAATAATGAAAGAATCCATATCAGAGTGCATTAAGTAGATAGGGAAATTTTGTGGTTTCTCTTGGCTACTTACCACATATTTCATTAACGTTTCTCTGTAATGTTGCTTAGGTTGACCAAACACTGAAATAGTAGCATAAGACATGTCGAGTTGTAGAGAGCTTTGGAGCTTTGCACCCCAAGACCTGAATAGTAGCATGCCATACTTTGGTGGAATATCTGCTACAACTATGTCCATTAAAATGGTTTTGGCAGGATATTGAACTAGCGATACACATAAGTCTGTGATCAGTCCTAGACTTCTAACTTGACTTGAATCAAAAGAGAAAATGTCTTTGTATGGCCTGGTGATGTCTAGGTCTAGTTTCTCCATTACAGATTTAGGAATTAAGTTATGAGATGCACCAGAATCAAACATGGAATTATGAAGTATTTTATCATGTATGTTCAAACTTACATAGAAATGAGGAATTCCTCCATCTACTGTTTTTCCATTTACTTCGGGGCCAAAGATTAATTTAGGTTGGTCATCAAAAACATTTAGTGAGTCTTTATTCACAGAAATTTGGAGTGATCTGTTAACTTGACTTTTGTAGACATCATGTTTGGCTAATTCAGACAATGGAACAGCTATTTTCAATTTGCCTATTTCAGTCTCAATATTTAAAGGTTTTTCAATCCGAGTTCTTGTATTCCGGACAACTGGATTCTCTTTTTTTGATGTATTTTCTGAGATTTTCTCCTTTTCAGAAGTGGGGTTATGAGCTGAAGTTGTTTCCAAATTATCTTCTAAAGCTTCTTCTATGTTTCCTTTGGAATGAAGAGAAGTAGAAGGTTGTCTATTATTGGGTTGTTTATCAGATACATCTTCAATAATTGGATTAGCAGGGTTAAGATCTGTTCTAGAAAGAATATGTACAAGGGTGGTATTGATCTTACCTTTGTTGGGTTGTTTTGTATCTTTCTGTCTGTTGATTTCAGGGACATCAATTTTTCTACTCCTCAGATTATATTATTTGTGGACTTCATAAATGGCTGTATCATATCCCTCCCTAAAGTCAAATGATTCACCTGACTGAATTGGGAATTGTTTAAGAATGTGAGCTTCTTGATCCTCTTGGGTCAAGAAAACTTGTTGTTCATTATTAAGTCCCATCAAATTAACTTGAGTGTCTTTTGTTGGTTCATCAGAAGTTGAGGCTTCAGCATAATTTTCCTAGAAAGGGGGCCTAATATTTTGGTCATGTCCAGTCTTTCCAGTGTTCTAGTTTTGAATCTTCCTGAAATTTGGATTTCTCCTAGTATTGCTTGGTTGACTATCCCAAGGGGATTTTCTCTCGATAGTTTCTACTCTATCTCCGAGCCTATCCATCCCTTTAATAATAGCATCTAATTTTTGTTCAAAGGCCGAAGGTTCTTCTTTCAAAGGTATCTTCCTTTTAGTGCTGGCTTTAGCTTGTTTGGATATTAGGTTGGTTTCAACACTGACAACTATACTTTACATATCTTCTAAGGTTCGAGGAGACCTTTCCCTAAGTTGGTATGCCATAGTAGAATCAAATCCATTAGGGAATTTGATAAATGCCAATTCTAGAGGAGGTCTAAGATTTTGGGGAATAGCATTGTAAAAATTATTGAACTGATTGCAATAATCTTGGATAGTTTCCTGTGTACCTCCTTTCAAGTTTTCATATTTTGATAAAATTTGGAGAGGGTCTTTTTTCTTTTCCCATTTGTTCAAGAATGTTGTATAAAAAGCTTGCAATTCATTAAGAGTGTTTGCAGGGAAGGCTCTAAACCAGGTCCTAACATCTCCAGTCAAACTTTGAAGAAATACCCTCATTCTAACATCATCAGCATCAACCTCATATATTTCAAAATAATCGATCATTTTTTTGCTATGTTGTTGAGCTGTGTAGGTGCCAGTGCCATCAAATTGGATGATTTTACTCTAATAGTCATGGGGCATAGCACCTAGTTCGCAGGTAAGTGCAGGGGAGTATACCTGTTCACCATTGTAGTAGATTGGGTTAAAACAATAGCTGGGGTTGATCTTGGAGTGGTGGATGGAGGGGTAGAAGGAGTGGCTTGAGGTTGAGAATCCTAGGAATCAGATTAGGATTTTCAATCACAGGTGGTGGATTTGGATCAAGATTAGCTCTGGTATTATGAATCCTTTCTAAAGCCAGGTTCCTAGGTGTATTTTTGGTTTTTTCTCTAGAGGGGTTTTGACAATACAACTTCAACAGTTTCTTTAAGAAGCTTTAGATATGGGATTTGAACTTTCTTAAAGACTTATTTAATAAAAGGGACTGATCAAGTATTTCAAACCAAATGTTCAATCTATAAACTAGATTGGAGATAGACTGAAGCAACATTCATTTACTTCTGCAATTGCAAAGCAAGAGCATTTCAAAGGCTACCTAGCTAACTTTAGGCTCCGTCTTGTAGCTTATAAAGTAAACAATAGTAATAAACAATTTATTCAGATCCCCAATGGAGTTGCCACTATGTTATCTCTCATATTTTCCCAGAACTTGTAAGAAGGGGAAAGGTGTCCGAGGTAACCACAAACCAATCTTTTAGATACATAATCTAGCCAATCTGTATCTAGAGAGGGCTCTCTCTTTAAGTTTTAGCTTTGTTTTGAAATATATTAGGCTAGTTATGAATTTTAGGAGTTTTTTTTGAGTTTGGGTGGTGAGATTCAATAGCAGAGCGGTAGGATTGATTACTTTAGGCCATTGGGCTGATGGAGTCAAAGAAGATGGCTTAATTGGACTTGTTTTCTTAATAAAATATGGTTCCATAGGGCAAGATGGTCGAACAGGGAACAAATAAAGACTTGGGATAAATGGAATGGTTTCAAAATGGTGCCCCGGGAATTTTTTTTTTGGACCATATATTAGGTTGGGCAAACCTACCTATGGTTTTCAGTCCATGGTTTTGGACGCGATGGTTTTCGGTCCATGGTATTGGATGCTTTGACATGTATAAATATGTCTTGTAGCATTGAAAGGAATATAATGAAAAATCAAGCTAGTAGTCCCGGTTTTGGGATCCAGGAAAAATATCTGTGCATATGTGTTTTATGTGTTATGCTCTCGCATTGTTTATTTTCTTTGTTTTAAAATCCGTATGCAGGTAATCTCTGTACAGGGTTAAAACCTACATTTGGTATCAGAGTTGTTTTGGCTTCAAGGGGATGCCTTTGTTGCTGAGGGGTTTCACTCGGGCCTGTGGTAGACCCTGTTCAGTGGGAGATCTGCGAGAT